>PVIU01011657.1:22250-63742 GCA_004026605.1 Ondatra zibethicus | reverse complement strand
ATTGGAAAATATAAAAGAAATGGGCAATTTTTTAGATAGATACCATATACCAAAATTAAATCAAGACCAGGTGAGCAATCTAAATAGACCTATAAACTGCAAGGAAATAGAAGCTGTCTTCAAAAACCTCTCAACCAAAAAAAAAAAAAAAAAAAAAAAAAAAACCTCAGGGATGGATGGTTTTATTGCAGAATTCTACCAGAACTTCCAAGAAGAGCTAATACCTATACTCCTCAAAGTGTTCCACATAATAGAAACAGAAGGAACATTGCCAAACTTTTTTATAAGGCTACAGTTACCGTGATACTAAAACCACACAAAGATTCAACCAAGAAAGAGAATTACAGACCAATCTCACTCATGGACATGGATGCAAAAATACTCAATAAAATACTGGCAAACCGAATCCAAGAACACATCAAAAAATTATCCACCATGATTAAGTCAGCTTCATCCCAGAGATGCAGGGCTGATTCAACACATGAAAATCTATCAATGTAATCCATCATATAAATAAACTGAAAGAAAAAACCATATGATCATTTCATTAGATGCTGAAAAAGCATTTGACAAGATTCAACACCCCTTCATGATAAAGGTCTTGGAGAGATCAGGGATACAAGGAACATATCTAAATATAATAAAAGCAATATACAGCAAGCTGACAGCCAACATCAAATTAAATGGAGAGAAATTCAAAGCGATTCCACTAAAATCAGGAACAAGACAACGCTGTCCACTCTCTTCATATCTCTTCAACATAGTGCTTGAAGTTTTAGCAATAGTAATAAGACAACAAAAGGAGATCAAGGGGTTCAAATTGGAAGGGAAGAAGTCAAACTTTCGTTATTTGCAGATGATATGGTAGTGTACATAAGTGACCCCCAAAACCACAGAACTCCTACAGCTGATAAATACCTTCAGTGATATGGCAGGATACAAGATGAACTCAAAAAAATCAGTAGCCCTCCTATACACAAATGCTAAAGAAGCTGAGAGGGAAATCAGAGAAACATCACCTATCACAATACCACAAATAACATGAAATATCTTGTGGTAACATTAACCAAAGAAGTTAAAGACCTATTTGACAAGAACTTTAAGTCTTTGAAGAAAGAAATTGAAGAAGATACCAGAAAATGGAAAGATCTCCCATGCTCTTGGATAGGTAGGATCAACATAGTAAAAATGGCAATCCTACCAAAAGCATGTATAGATTCAAAGTAATCTCCACCAAAATCCCAACACAAATTTTCACAGACCTTGAAACAGCAATACTCAACTTCATATGGAAAAACAAGAAACCAAGGATAGCCAAAACAATCCTGTATAATAAAGGAACTTCCAGAGGCATCACCATCCCTGACATCAAGCTCTATTACAGAGCTACAGTAATGAAGACAGCTTGGTATAAGCATAAAAACAGAGAGATTGACCAATGGAATTGAATTGAAGACCTGGTTGGGAGACTTTTAAAGCCTGGTTCTATTTCACTAGGGGCTTTAGGTCTGTTTAAATTGCTTATCTGATCTTGATTTAACTTTGGTTATGTTTAAAGAAAACTGTATATTTCTTTTAGATTTTCCAATTTGGTGGAGTACAGGTTTTTAAAGTAAGTCATTATGATTCTCTCTGGATTTCCTTGGTGTCTATTACGTTCTCCTTTTTTTTTTAGATTTATTTATTTATTTATTTATTATGTATACAACATTCTGCCTCCATGTATGCCCGCATGCCAGAAGAGGGTGCCAGATCTCATTACAGATGGTTATGAACCACCATGTGGTTGTTGGGAATTGAACTCATGACCTCTGGAAGAGCAGTCAGTGCTCTTAACCTTTGAGCCATCTCTCCAGCCCTACGTCCTCCTTTTCATTTCTGATTTTGTTAATTTGGATATTCTCTCTCTGCCTTTTAGTTAATTTGGATAAGGGTTTATCAATTTTACTGATTTTCTCAAAGAACCAACTCCATTTCATTGATTCTTTTTTGTTTGTTTCTATTTTATTGATTTCAAACTGAGTTTGATTATTTTTTGCTATCTACTCCTTTTGAGTGTGATTTCTTCTTTTTGTTCTAGAGCTTTCAAATGTGCTGTTAAGTTATTAATATGAGATCTTTCCATTTTTCTACGTAAGCACTTAGTGTTATGAACTTGCCTCTTAGAACTGCATTTATTAGGTCTCATATATTTGGGTATGTTGTGTTTTCATTTTCATTCAATTCTAGAAAGTCTTCAACTTATTAATTTCTGTCTTGATCCATTTTCATACAGTAGTAAGTTGTTCATTTTTCATGAGTTTGCAAGCTTTCTGTTGTTTATATCCAGCTTTAATTTGTGGTGATCAAATAGAATGTAGGGTGTTATTTTATTTTTTTTTCGTATCTGTTGAGACTTGATTTGTGTCTGAGTATGTGATCAGTTTTGGGGAAAGTCCCGTCAGGTGAAGTTATATTCTTCTGTGTTTGGGTGAATATGTGTTCTATAAATATCTGTTAGATCCATTTGGTTTTTAATGTCAGTTAGCTCCAACGTTTCTCTGTGTAGTTTTTGTCTGGATCACTTGTCTATTGGTAAGAGTGGGGTATTGACGTCTCCCACTATCACTGTGTGAGGGACAATATGTGGTTTAAGCTGTAATTTTGTTTCTTTTATGAACTTGGGTGCCCTTGTATTTGGTGTATAGATGTTAAGAATTGAAATGTCCTCTTGGTGGATTTTTTTGAGTATTTAGTTCCTTACCTCTCTCTTCTAATTAATTTTAGTTTGAAGTCCATTTTTTTCAGGTATTGAAATGGCTATGCCAGCTAGCTTCTTAGATCCATTTGCTTGGAATGTCGTTTTCCATCCTTTTACCTTGAGTTGATGTATATCCTTGCTCTTCAGGTCTGTTTGTTTAATGCAGCAGAAGGATGGATCCTATTTTTGCATTCATTCTGTTAGTCTGTTCTGTGTCTTTTTATTAGGGAATTGAGATCATTGAAGTTGAGAGATGTTAATAAGCAGTGTTTGTTGATTCCTGTTATTTTGTTGTTGTGTGTATTTCCCCTCTTTTGATTTGCTGTTCTGCGTTTATTCATTACTTGTGTTTTCTTGGGTGTGGTTAAGGTCTTTAGGTTAGAGTTTTCCTTCTAGCATCCTCTGTAGGATTGGATTTGTAGGTAAATATTGCTTAATTTTTCTTATCATGGAGTGTCTTATTTTGTCCATGTTTTGTTACTGAAAGTTTTGCTGGTATAGTAGTTTGGACTGGCATCTGTGGTCTCTTAACATCTGCTCAGGGCCTTCTGACTTTTAGAGTCTCCAGTGAGAATTCAGGTGTAATTCTAACAAATTTGCCTTTATTTGTTTCTTGGTCTTTTTTTCTTGCAGGTTTTTTTTTCTTTTGGTTTTTCGAGACAGGGTTTCTCTGTAGCTTTGGAGCCTGTCCTGGAACTACCTTTTGTAGACCAGGCTGGCCTCGAACTCACAGAGATCCGCCTGCTTCTGCCTCCCAAGTGCTGGGATTAAAGGCGTGTGCCACCACCGCCCGGCTCCTTGCAGATTTTAACTGCAAGTTTGATTATTAGATGTTGAGGGGACTCTCTTTTCTGTTCCAGTCTATTTGTTGCTCTGTATTCTTTTTGTACCTTGATAGACATCTTCTTCTTTAGGTTAGGGAAGCTTTCTTCTATGATTTTGTTGAAAATATTTTCTGTGCCTTTGACCTGAGTGTCTTCTCCTTCCTTTATTCCTATTATTCATAGATTTGGTATTTTTATTTTGTCCCATACTTCCTGGATGTTTTATGCCAAGATTTTTAAATATTTAACAATTTCTTTGAGGTATCCATTTCTTTTGTCATGTCTTTCATGCCTGAGGTTCTCTCTTCCATCTATTGTATTTTGTTGCTGAGACTTGCCTCTGAAGTTTCTGTCCCTAAATTTTTCATTTGCAAGTTTCCCTCAGTTTGGGTTTCCTTTATTGGTTCTAGCTAGCTTTACTTTCAAGTCTTCAACAATCTTATTCATTTCCTTCTACTGTTTGTGTTTTCATACATTTCTTTAAGGGATTTATTTCTTCTTTAAGGACCTCTATCATATTCTTAAAGGCCTTTTAAAGGTCTTTTTCTTGTGCTTTGGCTATGTTACTATTCTCAGTGCCTGCTGTGGTAGGATTGCTGGGCTCTAGAGGAGGCATGTTATCCTGCTCCTTATTGATTGTGCTTTTATGTCGAGTCTAGGCATTTGGGTTTGGGAAGCTTGTAATTGTAGGTGCTGTTGTCTGATCTTGGCTTTGTTGGATGGATGTTTTGTTCTTTGGTTTCTGTTGCTCTCTCTGGTTTTTACCTAGGAGGGTATGGCGGCTGTGTGGTGCCTCATAGGAAATTCTAAGATCTTGATAGGTGTGTCCACTAGGGGTTCTGTGTAAAATGTTTTTCTAGGTATTGAAAGCTGATACTTAGGAATAGGGATGGGCTAGGAGGTTTGGATGAAGTGGTCCATAGGAGGGATGGAAGGCACGGTGTTCCACCAGGATCTGCATAGTCTCCTGGAAATGGGGGCAGAGAGGGAGGGGAGGCAGCAACAGGTAGTCTGCTACAGAGCTGGGATAAGACTGGGGATTGGACTTAAAAGAATGGAGGGAGAGGTGGAGGTCTGCAGTTTGCCTAGCTGCTTAGCTGGCTCAACTTCTTATTTATTTATTTTGAGGTTTTGACACTACTTACTTATTTATTTGCTGGCTTTCCCAGGTGGATCCAGAATGTCTGGCTCAATGCATTCTCTCGCTTCAGCCTCTGACTGCTGGGACTCCAAGCCTGTGCTGTTGTGCCGGATTCCTCCCAGGTTTTAAACGCTGAGCAGCAGTGTCTCCTCCCCCCCCCCCGCCGCATCTTTGTAGTGTGCAAGCATGCGAATTCCTGCTCTTTTCTTTTTGTAATCCTTAGAACCACCTGTGCTTTCCTCGAACAGCGGCACACCTCTGGCTTTACAGCACGGAGAGTCTCAGTCCAGTTTCGTCCAGTGAAGAGAATCTAGATGGGATTCCAAAGCTTAGGATCAACATCAAAGGCCAATTGGGTGTGGCCTTTGATGACGTAGTGGAGGGGGAGGGGCTTTGCTCCCTGGAGGAGTATATGAAGCACATTTGAGGCCTAGGAACTGGCGTGACAGCAGGTGAGTGGTTTTGTGGGCAGGAAGTGCTCCAGTCTTGTCGGCTGGTTCCTTTCATCTTCTCTCTGGGTGTTTTATTGAACTCAGGGCCTCTCTCCTGCAGCCCAAGTTGGTGCTTTAAAACTAGCAAGAAGAAGGGGCCATTTGATGGATACTTTTTAGAGCCGCCCCAAGCAATACGTTTGGTGCGAGCAGTTTGTGGGCAGTCACTTTGATGAGGTTGGAGGGGTGTAAACTGCAGGGCCGCGCCAGAAAGCGTCGGCTCCAGTGCTGCGTTGAGGGCTAGAGCAGGGAAAGAGCGGCAAGGAACGAGGTGGCTGATGGGATGCGTCTGAGTACGGTTGAACAAAGAGGTGGGCGGGGCCACGCGTGCCAGCCCGACCAATCACAGAGCGCGGCTCAAACTGGGTCTCGCCTTGGGGAGTGAGGGCCTCGTGAGGCGTTGTGATAGTCTTTCTGCGGTGAGACAACCGAGCGGCCCTCCTCAACAACTTTCTCCTGGGGTTTCGGCTTCCTCAACTTCCCCGCACTTTTAGGTAATAAGTAATGGGAAAAATTGCCTGGAAAAAAAGTATTTTTGAGGGGCTGGAGAGATGGCTCAGCGGTTAAGAGCATTGGTTGTTCTCCCAGAGGACCGGGGTTCAGTTTCCAGCACCCACATGGCAGTTCACACCTGTCTGTAACTCCTGTTACTTCTGACACACTCACACACATATGTGCAGACAAAATGTCAATACACATAAAAGTAAATTTAAAAGACGTTTTTGAGAATTTAGAGAATAAAGTATTTATTAATACATAAGTAAGTATGTTTTTCTTGTTTTATAGGCTTAAATCCAGAGATTTAAGAAATGGACGGCATTGTCGACTTTTGCTTCATGGACTTTAAAGGTACCAAGCTTTGCATGGTAACAGAAATGTCAAAGTCTTTTCTGTATTGTTTAAGGTTTTTAACCCCCCTTTCAACTGCTGGCTTCTTGTGACAGTTTTTGCCGTGTCTCAGCCTGACCTAAAACTTATGTTCAGGCTATCCTCAGACTTGCAATCCTTTGACTGCAGCATCCAGAGTGCAGGTGTCAACCACCATACCTGGCCTACAATCCCAGCATTTGCAGTACTGCTGTAGCTCAAGTATCTCTGTCTCAAAACACAAAACCAAACCTAAAAGACCCATGTGATAGCTGTGTGGGAGCGTTTGCCTTTCACGTGTAAAGCCCAGGATTGGAGGCCTGGGATGTAGGGATGTCTCTTAAGTGTATCTTTTCAGAGTATCCGTTGTTCCAGCTTTTCTCATTTATACACCAGAAACACTAGATATTTCTGGTACCTTTTATGAGCTAGTGTAAGGAAACAAAGTTCACAATCCATAGCTTATTTTCTGGTCATAGTCCATATTTTTTTCCTGGAATTTTAGGATATACAGAATTATACTGTTTAACTTGAAAAATACTATGTTAAAAGTACATTTGAAAATTATTGCAAGCAGGATGATACTAGAAACCTATTGTTGGAGGTAGTGGAGATGCTTAAGATCTTATCTTGTCCTAATTATAAGGCCTCAATAAGGGCAGTGAGCTCTGCCTCAGGGGCAGTGATTTGAGGAAGTGCATTTGCTTCTATGGTGCCAAGGCAACTAATCACTGTATACCCTGCTTTTTAAATGCTTTTAACAGAACACTGCCACCATCCACTAACCATTCAACCTCAGGGCTACAAAGAGGTGGATCTTAAAAAAAAAGTAACTGTAAGGGCAGGTGAGTGTGCTTAGCCAATAAAGATGCCTGCCACCAAGCCAGATGACCTGTTGGTCTCTGGGACCCATGTGGTAGAAGGAGAGAACCAATTCTGGAAAACTGTCCTCTGACCTCCATGCTGGTGACAAGCTACACACACAGACACACACACACACGTTCAAATAAATAAAAATAAAAACAGTTACTGCAAAGTAGGAAACTAGTTTGAGGTCATTCTAGGTAGCATAATGAGCCTATACCTCAAATAAACAAAGGGTATTATCAAGCTTCATAACATCTTTTTTCTATTGTAGCACGAATTCTAATTGGTGTTAATAATAAAAACCCAGAGTCAGATATAGAAGTTGATGTTGAAGATCAGAGAAGCAGAGCAGCCAGCCACCAGAGAGTTCTTTTACCTCTACCAATTCTCAGACCAAAGGGGTGATCCTGTCCTCAGATTGCCTCCTCAGTCTGCAACTGTCTCCACCAAACCCTCAGAGGGCACTGAGCTCCTGTCTCCTCCTGCCTTATAGTTCTCTCTCCATCCAGCCATGTCACTCCTGTCTCCACCTCCCTAGTGCTGGGATCACCTTTGTGTGAACTCTGTTTCTCTTTTAAACAGTTCAGGGTGACCTTGAACTAACACTTGTCTGCCTCTGTCTCCCAAGTCCTAGGATTAAAGGTGTGTGTCCCCACTCCCTGGCCTCTAGTGGCTTAGCTCTGCACTCTGATCTTCAGGCAAACTTTGTTAAAACATAAACAAAATATTACTAGATCCTTTGTCACCAGGCTTGCCCCAAAATGCCTTTACCCACTGAGCCTTGGCCTGTCTTCCGGTTTTTAGATAGCAGGTATGAAGTGATAAGTCATTTTTTGTTTGTTTTTTGAGGCAGGGTTTCTCTGTGTAACAGCTCTGGCTGTCCTGCAACTCACTTCGTAGACCATGCTGGCCTCGAACTCACCTCCCAAGTGCTGGGATTGAAGGCATGTGCCCCCACTATCCAGCTTTCCTCCTGCTTTTTAGTTTATTCTTTTTTATGTGTGCATGCGTGTGTGTGTGTGTGTGTGTGTGTGTGTGTGTGTGTACGTACTTGTTCACACATACCATGATGGACATGTGGAGGGCAAAGGACAACTTGTAGGGATCAGTTCTCTTCTTCCACCATGTGAGTCCTGGGACTGAATTCAGGTTGCCAAGCTTGGCAGCAAGTGCCTTTTCCCATGGCACTGTCTCACTAGCCTCTGTACTGGAATTCTTACTTTGTTCATGCATTGTTCTCTTGGCTTCAGTGAGCATGTTCACTGGGCATGTTTAAATCCTTTGCCAGGTAAATCACATAATTTTTCAATAGGATCAGTTTCTGGAGGTTTGTTTCTCTGGAACATTTTTGCTTCATTCTTCATTTTCCTTGACTCTCTGTTAGTTTTTTATTAGGCAAGGACAGCATCTTTCCTGTCTTCATGGACCTTTGTGCAGGAAAAGACCCCCACTAGTCAAGTCAGCCCAGCTAGTCTGAGAGCCTCTACCAACTCATTTCTTCTCCAGGGAGAAGTAGGCAGCTGGGTTTTGTCTGCTTGCTCTGTGCTAAGGCAGAGGGTGTTGAGCGGTGGCTCTTAACAGTCTAGGCCATGTTACTACTCTTCCCTGAGAGGCTAAACCATGCTGGACTCAGAGCTTTAACCTGAAGACACAGTTTTTTTGGGGGGGTGGGTGGGTAGCCTGAAGAAGATGATGGGACACTAACGTTTTATCTCTCCAGGGGAAGCTGGGAGTTAGGATTGTTCATTTGTGAAGCTGTATCATTACTGCTTGTTTTGTTCATGAAGTTAGCTTGCCCTGCAACTTTCCCTTGTTCCCTTCTAGGGTTAGGACACTGCTCATGTCTATAGCATACTGCTCTGACTAGGTGCCTGGGGACTATGATGCATGCAGCTTTACTTTCTACATGAGACAACTTATTGCTTGGATTCAGTAGTATCCTACTCATTTCATGATTTGGGACTTCCTGAAACATGATTATCCTGCCACACACAGCAATGATTTAGAGTGTGATTTTAGTCCTTGGCCAAGTCTGTTTGCCATGCTATTTGAGCTGTTTTTTTTTATTTGTACCAGTCTCTGCAATTAGAATAGTTTAGATTAGCATATAGTTGGAGCCCTAGTGTGGTACTCTGAATGGTTTTGGTACATCTCCTTTATGTTCTTTTGCCCGCCTATAGTTTTCTTGGTCTGTCACCTTGTCCCACAGCCTTGTTATATTCTATTTGTGTTGCCTAAGAAGTTAGGTCATCTTTTGGAAGTCTCTTCATTTTTGCTAGGTAAGTGCTCTACTGCTACTCTACACTGTTTCCACTGCTTTTTCAGTGCTCGGGGTTGAACCCATTGTACAAAATACTAAGGTCTCCTGTATAGTTTAGCAATTAAATGAGAATGCACCTGACAAAAGCCTTGAGTCTGAAGCCCTATGCAAATGCTATTTTTTGCCCCCCCCCTTTGAGATGGGGATCTCACTCTGTAGCACAGACTGGCTTCTCAAGTTCTTAGATTACAGGTGTGAGCCATCACATCTCACTTTTGGTCCTTTTCTCCCTAAAGAAGATGCATGTAATCATTGTGACATGAAGTAGAATCTTGAACTGACCCTGGTAGACCTTTGAGTTGCTTTGGCTTTTGACTGACTGGTTAAGCTGATGGAGGTCACTGAGGGTGGGGGAGACGGGCAGGCCTTTTGATAGATTTTTCTATGTAGTAACAGAAATTTCCTTCTTCAAAGACGGGAAATGTTTATTTTTTATTGCACTGTACTTAGAATCTTGTCTACCTAATTAGCATTAATTGATGCTGGTTAACAGGGCCACCACAACTGAATGATGCCAGAATTTTAGCTAGCAGGAATCTTATTCCAATTAGATAGACTGAAATCATGTAATAATTATACTTTATTCTGATAGCATAGTTTAATCATTTTTTGTTTACAGTGTACAGTTTTGCTTGATACAACCTTAATATGACATGCTGTTTTCACATCTTAGGAAAATTACATTTAGAAGCTCTTTTGTGAGCTTAGTCCAAAAGTAAATTTCTCCTTCCTAGTGTAACCCCTATTCAGCCGTGTGATCTTTAGTCCCTACCCAGCTTTTCTGACTGCATTTTATCCTAAAGGACTGCAGTATGACTTTGTCTCTGCTGGCGTCAATCAAGTTGTTCCACTGAGTGACACTGAAAATGTGTTTTGAAAGGATCAGAATTATTTTGATAAAGGGGAATTATATAAAACATTAACTGCTTAAAATATTCGGAACTCAAAATTATTGCTTCACAGTCTTATATATGCTGCAGCCAGAAATTATAGTATTTTATCTACCATGATGTCTTAGGGTCTTTAATTGTTGTTTAGTTATCACGACAGGGTCTCACAATGTAGCCATGGCTGGCCTGAAACTCACTATGTAGACCAGGCTAGCCTTGAATTTATGTTGATCTGCTTGTCTCTGCCTTCTGAGTGCTGGGATTATAGGAAAGCTCCTTAAACCGTATTTTGTGATTTTGAAAAACCCCAGCAACTCAAAAACCTATATGGGTTTGTGGCTAGGGAATGTAACTCAGTAGTAGAACACTTAACTAGCATTTAAAAGGCCTTGGATCTACTACCTAACACCAAAAATTTTTATTGTGGTTTGTCTTATTTTTAGTATTTCAAGTATGGCAATCAAAGTCAGTGGTAAAATACCTGTATGGTATTCTTGAGGCCTTAAGTTTGATATCTAGCACCTCCTTATTATTATTTTAAATAAAAAAATCTGCTTTAAGACGGCATTTGGCCAGGTGATGGTGGCACATGCCTTTAATTCCAGCACTCAGGAGGCAGAGGCAGGTGGATCTCTGAGTTTGAGATCAGCCTGATCTACAGAGTAAGCTCCCGAACAGCCAGGTCTGCACAGAGAAGCTCTGTCTTGAAAAACAACAACAACAACAACAAAACAAAAGTCAGTATTTGGATTTTTAAAAACAAATAATTTTTAAGTTTAAGAATATCCCTCATCCTGTTACCAATATTTTAAGCCAAGACTATAATATATGAATATCATCTCAAAATAAACTTACCTGATCTTTGAAGAATCAAGCTTTTTTATAGATTTTTTTTTAACCCAAGACCTTGTGCATGCTAGCAAGTGCTGTACCATTAAGTTATATCCCCTGTCCAAGTTGTTTTATATGAATCTTTAGTTAAATAATTTATGGAAAGGAGAAAAGGTACAGATTTATTTTTTTCATGTATGTCTTATCACCTGTTGTATTAAAGGTATGTGTGGTACATTTTCGATATTTATGCTTATCCAGTGATATCCTAGTTAGGGTTAATATTGCTGTGATGAAACATCATGACCAAAAACAAACTGGGGAGGGAAGGGTTTATTTGGCTTACACTTCAGCCTTGCTGTTCATCACCGAAGTCAGAACAGGAATTCAAACGGTAAGAACCTGGAGGCAGGTATGATACAGAGGCCATGGAGGAGTGCTGCTTAATTGGCTTGGTAATCATGGTTTGCTCAGCCTGATTTCTTTTTTCTTTTCTCTTTCTTTCTTTCTTTCTTTCTTTCTTTCTTTCTTTCTTTCTTTCTTTCTTTCTTTCTTTCTTTCTTTCTTTCTTTCTTTCTTTCTTTCGTCTTTTTTTGAGACAGGGTTTCCTCTGTGAAACAGTCCTGTCTGTCCTGGAACTCATTCTGTATATGAGGCTGGCCTCGACCTCACAGAGATCAACCTGCCTCTGCCTCCCTGACCTCAAACTCACAGAGATCCACCTGCCTCTGCCTCCCAAGTGCTGGGATTAAAGGCATGCATCACCACTGCCCGGCCTTAGCCAACTTTCTTATAGAACTCAGGACTACCAGCCCAAGTATGGCACCACCCACAATGGACTGGACACTTTTCCATTAATCATTAATTGAGAAAATGCCACACAACCAGATGTTATGGAGGCATTTTCTCAATTGAGGTGCCCTCCTTTCAGATAACTCTAGTGTGGGTCAAGTTAGCATATAACTAGCCAACACAAACGGATACTAAAGATTCCATGTGCTATAGAAATATTTGAGCATAATTTGCTTTGACTCTTTATTTAAATCCACTTTCTAACATTTAGGTGAAAATGATAATTTATTGTAGCAGATTAAAGATCTGCTCGTTGAATTTGGAAGTGTAGATTAGTGTTATAGCAATTGCCTAACATGTATGAGGCCTTGAATCCCAACATGCACATACACCCCTTCAGATATACATCTGTTTAGCACTGTTTGAAGATACTTTTTTAGCATTTTTATAAATGATAATAACATTCTTATATTTTGTATGATGATCAGAAATGTTAAAGGAAAAGATGTATCATATGGAAACTTTGTTACATGAGTTTAGAAAAAATTCCTCAATTTTGGTAATAAGAAAGCTATCAATTTTGACTCTACATCATGTTTTTGTTTTGATGAATTTTATAACTTAGTAAGATTCAGCTATAGGGAGGATCTGGTGCTCAGATTGTTTAGAAAATAGTGACATCATTTATACAGATTCAATAACTGGATAATGTTGTCTCTAATTGGATATGTCATTTCTTTTATTACAAAGCAAGGCCAATACTTCAGAGTCAGCATAAATTAATGTTTTACTAATTCTTGCAAGTAATAATAAATATTTCAGTTTTACAGAATATATATATGCCCTCCTTAATTTCTACATTTTTAAAGTTGGAAGACATTGTTAATGTCTATTTTATAGTATTTTTAACTTTATAATAACATTACATTTTGTGGGGTCAATATATTTCACTTTTTCAGAATGAGTAGTGATAACCAAGTTCAAGTTAATTTCAGTGAAGACTGTACCCTATCTTTTTTTCATTTTAAACACCTCTTAGCTTTATTAAATAAAATGCCCTTCACAAAGTTCTCCCTGACAATGAGAGGAATTGAGAACAATTTCATTGTAATCATTATGTAAGAACTAACACCAAAATTACATGTAATATCAACTCATTCCTGTTGAATCTAGTTCATTATGGGGTTTCTTAACACTCTTGGATGGAATCTTCCCTTCCCCCCAAGAATGTTTCCTAAGTGTTTTTAAAACTCTACCAAGGTATGAGAGTTTCTGGAGACACAATTGATCCCTGCCCCTCCATCAGTGGATCCAGATGTTTCCCTAGTCAATGGTTCTTCTGCCTGGGCTCTAACACATTTGCCTGGGCTCTAAAACATCCGTTTTCAAGAATGTCTATGTGGAGTACCCATCTTTTTTTCTGTACCCTATCTTTAACTAAAAGAAATTTTATTTTCAGTTTCTACTTTTAGGATAATTTCAAGTTCCTTAGCGTTGCATTTATTTGGCCAAAGATCTAGGAACAAGTTTCACAGTGCTTTGCTAACTTTAATTGTGATAAGTTCGTAACACACTTATTACTCATTGTTATTTCAGAAATTGTTAGAACCCTGATCATAACTGGTAATTCATGGAGACTGCATGAAATAATTGACAGATTCTTCGAGAACATATCAAATGTCAACAGTGAGTCTCTGACTGAAATACAGTGTATTCAGGTTGGTAAAAAAATTACTTTGTTTATGGTAATCTTTTGGTGATAAGTTTGTTTAAAGATTTACTTTTAATTATGTACAGTTGTGTGTCTGCACGTGGGTTTGTGCATGTGAGTACAGGTTCCTGTGGATGCCAGAGTCTTCAGATCCCCTGGAGCTATGCTCAGGTCCTCTGCAATAGTAGTATATGCTCTTAACCACATGCCCTCTTTTTAAAGACAGGGTCTCATACTGAACCTGGAGTTCACTGACTGGCCAAGACTAGCTGGCCTGCAGGCCCTAGTGAGCCTTCTGTTTCTGCCTTGCCAGTGCTAGCATCCTAGGTGTGCACCACCATGTCTGGAATTTATGTGGGTGATTGAGGATATGAGCTCAGGTTCTCATTGTTGCACAGCTCTCTAGTACCTATTCCTGTATTTTCCTGTAAGGGTTTTAGGGCCAGTCAGATGGCTTAGCAGATAAAGTATCTCTTGCCAAGCCTGACAACCTAAGTTTGATTCCTAAGATTCACATGGTGGATGGAGAAACTCGATTTCCATAAGTTGTCCTCGAACCTGCATATGTGTCCCCTACCATACAAAATAAATAAAAATTTAAGATTTATTTTTTATTATTTTTAATTATGTATATGTGTGTATTAATGTGTATGTGGGTATGTGCTTGTGAGGGCAGGTTCCTATGGAGGCCAGAGGCATTGGATGCTCTGGGAGCTAGAGTTACAGGTAATTGTGAGTCTGCCCAACTGGAAGCTGAATTTTGGTCCTCTAGAAGAACAGGAAGTAATCTTTTATTTTTTTAAAAAAAGATTACATGTGCCTTACCCTCTCTGAGGAGTGGATGGGGGGTTGGGTTAGGGTGGTTAGGTACAGGGAATGGAAGGAGGGGAGGCAATGGGAACTGGGATTGGTATGTAAAATGAAAAAAAGATTGTTGATTCATTTAGAATTTATTTCAATGCATGGTTCTAGGTATTTTTTCCATCTTTATGTGTTTTCTTAACTCTATTTCTTTTATTCTTATTTTTTAATTTTGGGTTTTTTTTGAGACAGGGTTTCTCTGTGTATCCTTGACTGTCCTGGAACTCGCTCTGTAGACCAGGACTGGCCCCAAACTCACAGAGATCCACCTGCTTTTACCTCCCAACTGCTGGGATTAAAGGCATGTACCACAATGCTCAGGGGCCACTATTTTATTTTTAATTTGTATTCCGTGTGTGTGACTATGTGTGTGTTGGGAGCACACACGTGGATCCAGTTCTTTCCTGTCACTTTAATGTGAGTTCCAGGGATTGAATTCAGGTTGTCAAGCTTGTGTGACAAGTTCCTTTACCTGCTGATCCATCTCACTGTCTATGACTACTATTTTAAATGGCTGAATCATATCTTTTCAAGGGAATTTGTCATAATTCATTTATGTATTTCTTTATTATCAAATATTTACATTGGTCCACATTTCCTCTATCACAGTGATAAAAGGAACATTATTAAGTGCAAAGATTGTTTACCCACTTGTACTATTTTCTTAGAATAGAGTCTCAGAAGAGTAATTATATGACAACTTTACATGTTGTCAAATTGCTTTCCAAAAAATGCCAAAAGATAGTTCTTAAGATGTTTTAATATGAATGTTCACTTCTTCTCTTAAAATTTGAAGTCAGATATTAGCTTCACATTTTGTTGGTGACATAAATCAGTAATACTTATGTGAAAGTCATCATTCAGTCAATGATTGCATGATTAAGCTATGTGAGAGGAATGAAGGTGGCCCTGAGAATTTGCCCCAGAATAGTAAGTAAAATGATACCTATGCTAAATTATCTGTCTGTCTGAATGGAATCTCATCAGAAAATAAGGTGGAGGTGTAGATGAGAAAGGTAGTACTGGAGAAAAGCCAGTAAAATATAGAGCTGAAGTTATACTGCAGTGGTAAATAAGCATCTTGTCCTGTATACTCTTGGCTTCCATCCGAGTAAGGAATAAAAACCTATACCACCATTGCTATTTATAGTGTGTGTGTGTGTATTTTCCTTTTTCTCCTTAGTCAGCTACTATCAATATATTTGTCATATGTAGATTCTATCATTCTCCTTAGTCAGTTACTATCAATATATTTGTCGTAAGGTAATGGTATGTAGATTCTATCATTATTCAACATCATCCCTTGGAAGATTTAAGTCAGGGCTATGCTATATTGGTCTCAGATAGTAGTAACATCCAGGCTCAGTTACTGCCTCTGAGGTTGCTTCCCAGAAACCAAACTATTCTCCAAAAAATTTTTTTCCTGTTAGAACTGGGGATTAAATCTAGGGAAGCATGATATCAGTAAACTGTAGTGACTGCTGGAAGTTTCGTGGATGTTGCTTCTAAGACTCAAATGGGTTTTATTTACATAAGGACAAAGGGAAGGGGTATAATTCAGGTTAAAGTGAGCATTATGAATAAAGACACATAAATAGGCTGGGTGTGGTGGAGGCAGGCAGATCTCTGAGTTCCAGGCAAGTCTGGTCTACACAGTGAGTTCCAGGACAGTCAGGGCTACACAGAGAAACCCTGTCTTGAAACCTACCCCCCAAAGACACATAAATAGGAAAACACAAATTGTGTGTTCAGGGGGCAAAATAATTCCTATTAAGAGATGCTTAGTTTTTTGTGACGTGAGGTTGATTGAGATTATATTTGGAGGATCAGGAAATGATCCACAATACCTATACAGGCATTCAACATACAAGAAAGAATCTATTATTGATGGTGGTAAGTATCTTAACTGGCTAAAGAAATGTTTCCCTTTGTCTAGATTGAAGAAATTGCAGTGAACCTATGGAACTGGACAGTTACTAGGAGAATAGAATTGTCTGTGAGTGAAAGCCAGACAGCTAAATGTATGTACACATTTTGTGACCCATTATGAAAATAGTCTTACTAGATACTGGATAATATTCCTGAAGTTTGACTGTTTTGACGACTTATTAGATAGGGATTATTTTGTTAAGGGACAGACAAACAAATTGTTTGAAAGCACTGGTTTCTGTTTCCCAAGCAAATAGCTTCCCACTCTTCATGATTTTTCAGAGGTTTCTCTTTGTTAATACAAGTTTTAAGGTACTACTACAAGACAGTCTAAAGATAAACAACAATGATCAAAAGGTGGTAAAAGAAAAACTAGAGGGAATATGAAAGAACACGGGTCACTGGGAAGACACAGTCAAAATCTTCCAGATTCTAAAGGACTTTCAAATAGTAGTTTCCCCTCTCTGCTAATATTAGAATGAAAGACGTTGCCATGTGAGGGATTTAGATTTTAAAATTTTTATTTACTTACGTGTATTGGTGTTTTGCCTGCATATATACTTGCATACCATGTGCCTGAGTTACAGACGGCTGTGAGCCGCCATGTGGGTGCTGGGTATTGAACTCAGGTCCTCTGGAAGAGTAGTTAGAACTTCTAACTACTAAGCCATCTCTCTAGCCTCTTGATTTTTAAAAAAATTTAAAAAACATTTCCTCATGAGGTAAGCCAATAAACATAGTGGTGAATTACTAAGAAAAACTGTAGAAATAATTTCTATTTGTAAGAGCAAAAAATGAGAATAGTAAAACAAGCAAGCAAA
Organism: Ondatra zibethicus; assembly: GCA_004026605.1. Classification (NCBI taxonomy): domain Eukaryota; kingdom Metazoa; phylum Chordata; class Mammalia; order Rodentia; family Cricetidae; genus Ondatra; species Ondatra zibethicus. The sequence continues at coordinate 46,657 of PVIU01011657.1, read as the reverse complement.
CAGAAAACCCAAGTCAAACATCTTTTTGGATGCACTAGTGTTGGGTAAAGATTTAGTTGCTTTAGCTAAAACAATTAAGGCTTAACTTTGCTGACAGTTGCTGGTTTTGAACAAGGATAGTGATAGCAAATACATTCATGAACGTTACTGTGCAACTATAAAGGACACATTGAAGCAAGGAACTTTAACTGCTTGACTTTGTAAAGGTGAATTACTTTTTCTCTATACAGCAAGCAGAATTTACTAAGTGTTTTATGTTTGTGAATATAAATATGAAACTATACAATTTCAGATAAGATAGCTAGTAGTTGATATAATCAAGAATATTCTTATTCATGAGTTTACCCTTAAGGTAAGTACTGGTTTTATGGCTTCCAGGTGCCTTAACTTCTATAGTTCTAAGAAAAGGAGAATATGAATGTATCAGAGAAGCATTACAGAAGTGAACGCCATGATATTAAATGCATTAATTCTTAAATATGAGGGATATAGTAAATGAAGTGAGTCTTCAGCCCTAGGACTACTTCCAACATACTGACTTTATCAGCTCTTATTTTTTGTTATTTTTTTTTAGTTACTTTAAGACGGGTTTGTTATGTATCTCAGGCTGGTCTCAGACTTGTGTATCATAGGCTGGCTTTGAACTTGTAGTCCTACTGCCTCAGTCTCCCAAGTGTTGTAATTACAGGTATGCCCTACCTTTTCTTGCTTATATATCAATTCTTAATCAAGTACTTGGGTGGTACTTTGACATAGTAAAGATTTAGCTACACTGCAGGAAGATTGGAAAGATTTGTTCTAAAACTATGTTGATTAAAAGTTTGTCTTATAAACAAGTTCAGTGTGCCTTTATTATGTTATATGATAGAAAAAAGTCATCAAGATTTTTATAGTTTTTTTATAATTTGGAGGAATTATAGAATAATGAACAGAAATTGGAAAGCCTAAAATAGAGGAGAGATTTGTAAATTTTATTTGTGTGTGTGTGTGTGTGTGTGTGTGTGTGTGTGTGTGTAATGTTAGGAATTGAAGGCCAATTGCATAAAGTTGTAAGGTTGGGAAATGTTTTTCTTTAGTAATGGCAAGAAAACAAAGGCAGATACATTATTCATTTTAAGAAGTTTGGTAACTGGAGAGATAGCTCAGTGGTTAAGAGCACTGGCTGCTCTTCCAGAGAACCTGGGTTTGATTTTCAGCACCCATATGGTGGCTCAAAACCATCTGTCACTCCGGTTCCAGGAGACCTGACACCTTCTTCTGGCCTTCTTGAGCACCAGGCATGCATGTGGTGCACAGACAAATACTTATGCACATAAAGATTTAAAATTGTTTAGAAAGTTTGGCACTGAAAGGAAGAGGAGAAATGGGATACAGGTTTGAAATACAATAAAATTATTTTTTTTTGAGATAGGGATGAAGTATGTTTGAAGGTAGAATGAAGAAAAATTTGGAGATGTTATTGAAGATAACTTTAAGAGGAGGAGTAATTGAACTATTGGCTCTTGAAAATAACTAAAGACTTAATAAACATTAACAAAAAGGAAACATTTTTCAAAACATTTCAAAAATGGAAAGTCAAATCAATATAAACACACAATTAGAAATATTTTACCAAAAATATTTGTCAGAAGAAAAAACTTTATGAGATTTCATTATAATCAATAAATATATGACCACTTCCATAATCCTGTAATTTTAGCTGGAAAATTAAATTTTTTATAGTGGGACATTTATTATATTAGAAATGGTACCAGCATGAACAGAATGATTATTGAAATCTGGCATAAAGTTGACTGGGTATGTAGTTCAGCTGGAAGATTAGTTGTCCAGCATGTATGAAATCCTGGGTTCTGTCTCCAGCATTACATAAATCAGGCAGTTGTGCATGCCTGTAATCTGAGGACTCAGAGGATCAGAAGGTCAAGGTCACTCTTGGTTCTGTAGTAAGTTTGAGGCTATCCTGGGCTATATGAGACTATCTCAAAAGAAAAAGGTAACTAGTTCAGTGGTATATAAACTCATTTTTAAAAACTTGGCAATATTTTGTGATAAGGCAGATATGAACAAGTTGCATTTATGCAGACTTTCTAGTTTTTAGTGACAGTGAACTATATAATAAGGGCACCTGTATTTTATGAATTATGCTTCAAGAACTTTTATTTCATCTAAGAAAATATGTATTTAGAGAGTTTCAGATTTAGAAGAAAATGTAAAACTGCCCTCGTATCCAGAAACTTGTCAGATGATGAAGCTATAGGTTGCAGCTCTACTGAGAAGAATGTTGTCAGCATGATTCATGAGCATTATGTGGAATCAGGTATCCTCATTGAGGATTTAGGATTTAACTCCTATAGAAATTAAAATGTTAGAGTGATAAATATTATAATATATATTTGTGTGTATATTTGACTGGAATTAGTAAGCAAGCAATTCATTTGATAAGCTTCAGGTCATTTGCTTTTGAAAACTGATTTTTAAACAGGCTTTAAAATTTCTTATTTTGGGCCCAGGAGTGTAGCTCTGTGCTGTAACAGTTACTTAATGTGTGAGTTTTTAAACCTTAGCATTAGAAAAATGCACAGAAACCCCATGTTTCTATTTACTAGGTGAATGTTTGAACCTCAGCATGGGAAAAAGTAAAACAAAAGATAAAACAAAAAGCTGGATATAACACGAAATAGACTCCACGTGTTTTTTGTTTTGTTTTAGTATTTTTTGTCTTAATGGGTTTTTTATTTGTTTTAATTTTCATGTTTTTGAGAGAGAGCATGAGGTTGGGTGGGTAGGGAGGTGGGAAGGACCTGGAAGGAGTTGGGGGAAGGGAAAGAATTGATCAAAATATATTGTTTGAAAAAAAATTTAAAGAAAAAATGATTCTGAATGTGGTAGCCCATGTCTGTAATCCTATCTTTTGTGAGATGAAGGCTGAAGGTTTAGGAGTTCAAAGCTAGCCTCAGCTACATAGTGAATTAGAGGCCAGCCTGGGCTATATGAGACCCTGTCTCAAACAACAACAAAAATGCAGACTAAACAAAATCTACAACAAAACTCTGCAAAAAACAAAACAAAACAAAACAAACAAAAAAAAACACCAAATAACAAATAAAACCCAACTTCTTTCTTTCCTGTTTTTGGTTTTGTTTTGTTTTTCAAGACAAGGTTTCTTTGTGTAGCTTTAGAGCCTGTTCTGGAACTTGTTCTGTAGACCAGGCTGGCCTCAAATTCACAGAGATCCACCTGCCTTTGTCTCCTGAGTGCCACCAACACCCGGCCAACTTCTTTTTTTTTTTAAAATAAAACTGGCTTCACTTTAATCATTGCTAATTTTGTGTATATTTATGTGTGTGTGTGTGTGTGTGTGTGTGTGTGTGTGTGTGTGTATATATATATAGAGAGAGAGAGAGAAAGAGATTGTGTGTTTTGTATTTAATGGATATCGAATTATTCTTTTGCAGTGTGTTATGTTGCTTGGAAGCTGGTATATATGTATGGGATCTCAGTTTCTTCAGAAGAAGCTCTTCAAAGACAGATATGGGTAAGCCCTGATTCATTGAAGATACGAAGTAAAATGAAATGACACAGTGGTTACTTGTATGAAAATAATTGAAATTAGTATAAACTGGAAGAATCCTTTAGTGTTATCCATGTTCCTTTTATTGTTAGTATATCTAGTACAGTTGTAGATCTCAGAAGTACTGTAGTTAATAGAATGCTTCAATGAAGAGAATATTGAAAGTATAATTCTATATTTATGAATTCTTTTATACATTTATTGCCTCCAACTTGATAGAGTAACAGTTTTCCACATAAGAGGATGATGGTATTTGATCTTAAAAGATTTTTTTTCTAGGCCAGGTATGGTAGCACATACTTGTAATTGCAGTACTTAGGAAGCTAAAGCAGGAGGATCTCAAATTTGAAGTCAGCCTGGGCTTTAGAGAGTTTCATATCAGACTGGGCTATATAATGAGACCTTGTCTCAAAAAGCAAAATACAAGTTTTTTTTTTCTCATGAAAAATTTAAACTGTTCAGCAACGAAAGGAGTTCAGGATTGGTTGATTTGTTTTGGTTATTTGAGACAGGGTTTTGTAGCCCGGTATTTTAGCTGGCTTTCTAATTGCTGTGACAAAATACTGTGATATAAACAACATGGAGGAGGAAGGGTCTAGTTTGGCTCATGGTTTCAGAGGTGTCAAACTGTTACAGCAGAATGCATGTGGGAAAGCAGAGCATTTCATATCATGCTAGCCAGAAAGCAAAGAAAAGGCAGGAAGGAAGCTAGGCAGAGTGGCACATGTCTGCAATCTCAGCATTTTGGGGACAGAGGCAGGAGTATTGATGAAAGTTAGAGGTCATTTCAAACTATACAGTGACTACCAGACTGATTAGGGAGGGCTACATATCAAGACCATGTCCGAATATTTTCCCCTCGAAATAGAAGCAGTCAGAGACAAGGTGGCCCTAAGGACCTATTCTCAGTGCCTGACTTCTTCCAGCCAGGTCTGACTCACTGAAGTTTCTAGTAGTGCCACCAGCTAAAGGCTAAGTCTCAAGACAAGGGCCTGTGGAGGACATTTCGTATTCAAACCATAGCCCCCAGGCTGACTTGGAACTCATGATCCTTCTGCTGAGATTAAAGATGTGTGCCATCATGCTTGGCTTGCTTGCTTATTTATTTACCTATTATTTGTTTACTTAAAGAATTTATGTTTGAGTATTTTGCCTGCACCATTTGTGTGACTTGGAAACCAGAAGAGGGCATCATATTCCCTGGAACTAGAGTTACAGATTGTTATGAATTACTTTATGGGTACTTGGAATCCAACCTGGGTCCTCTGGAAGAGCAGCAAGTGCTCTTAATCACAGACCATCTCTTTGGCCCTACTTTATTTTTTGAGACAAGAGCTCACTATGTAGTCCTGACTGTCTTGGAATTTGTTACCTAGACCAAGCTGGCCTTGAACTCAGAGAGGTACTCCTCCCTTTACCTCTACCTCTCTGGTACTGGCATTAAAGGTATGTCACTTATTTATTCATTTACTTTTGAGGCAAGAGTCTCACTCTATTACCCAGGCTAATTTCAAACTCCTTGTCTCAAGCAATCCTCTTGCAGCAGTCTTCTGAGTAGCTGGGCCTATAGGCTTACATACCCAGCAAGAATATAACATGTGAAGTGTGAAGACCTAGGTTTGAATTCTTGCCCTGTGACTTGCTACCTTACTTTGAAAGATTTGTTTTCTCATTTGTAAAATGAGGTTAATAATATTTAGTGTACAATGCTATAGGGTTAAATTATAGTTTGAGAGGTGCTTTGTGAACTACAAATAGGTAAGTATGCTAATAGTATATAAATAAACATCTGTCATATGTTATGGGATAAAACTATGTTGAATGTGGAGGTTTACTTTTTGTGTTTCTCCTTTTTCAAAGATTGCAGTCACCAGTGTTTTATGCAGCTTTTATAAAACGCTATGTTCTGTGGGAAGACTGTTTCAAATATTCAGTCATAGATGGAGCAGAAAGTCCTCTTTCATTATTATTATTATTTAAAAACAGCATAGGAGCTTGGCATAGTAGTGCACATAGTGCACACCTGTAGGGGTTCAAATACAGTTTCTTAGCTATGCAAGGCAAGCCCTGTGCTATACCTAAGCCCTAAAACAATAAAGATCAAGCATACAGAAAAATCAGTTAAGATGGTACTCCAATTCCTCTGATTATTTAACACTAAATAGAATAATTAGTTCATGGTCACTCTTCTTTTTTCTTTTTAATTTTTAAAACATTTATTGAATTTTCAGTTAGTATATGTACTAAATAATGGGTCTCATATCAATTTGATACATGTATATACTTGTGCTTTGCTTATACTAACCTCCCTGTATGCTCTCTTGACTTCTTTCTGCCCTCCCTTTATTTCCCTTCCTCCCCCAAATGATCTCCTTTATACTTTCATAGTGTGTATGTGTGTGTGTATGTGCACACGTGCACATGCATGCGTGTGAAGAGAGAGAGAGAGAGAGAGAGAGTTCTATATATGAAAGAAACTATGTGGTATTTGTTTTTCTGAATGTGGTTTATTTCCCTTAACAGGATGATTCATTTTTCTGAAAATTAACTGATTTTGTTCTTTATAGTTGAATAAACTTCATCATTGTATATTTTCCACATTTTGTTTATATTCATCTGCTGAGGAATGTCTATGCTCTGTATCTTGATGGTTGCGAATAGTCTGCAATAAACATAGATGTGCAGATATTTCTGTGATATGCTTACTTAGATTCCTAGGGATATTTGCCTTTGAGTGGTAGAGCTGAATCCATTGGTTGTTCTAATTTTAGATTTTTTGTTTTAGAAAACTCCATTCATTACACTAACATACACCTTCCCCTTAGCAGTGTGCAATAGTTCTTCCCACACTTCCCTCTGCATCTCTTTAGCTTTTGTCGTTATTTGTTCCCTTGACAGTAGCAAGCCTGACTGGGGGGAGATAGAATATCAATGTGATTTTGACTTTTAGTTTTCTGATGGATAATGATGTTGAACATTTTCTTTCATATATCCATTGGCCAGTAGTATTTCTTTTAAGAATTTTCTGTTGGACTGGGGATATGACTCAGTTGTTACCACAGCCAAAGTATAAGAGAATTTTCTGTTCAATTCGTTTATCCATTTATTGACTGGATGATTTCTTTGCTAAGTATTTTATTTTATTTTATCTTATTTTATCCTTGGCCTCTTAAATGCTAGGACTTAAGGTGTCTTCATATCCAGTACTGCTTGCTTTTGTGCTTTGTTTTTTTTTGTCTTTAATATAGTGTCTTTCTGTGTAGCCCTGGATGGTCTGGAACTCACTAATGTAGGCTCTGATCTTGAACTTGCAGTGATCCTCCTGTCTCTGCCTTCAAAATACTGGAAGTGTAAGCATATGCCATTGGCCAAAATATTGTTTTATTGGGGTAGGAATATAACAACTAAATGGAAACATTTCACATATATCCCTTGTTTTAGACAAAAACTTATTATGTATCCCAGGCTGGCCTTGAATTTGTTAATCCTCCTGTGTACTAGGATTACTGTTGTGCACCCCTACACCTGACTAGATTCCATATATAGTTTTCTCTACCTCAGTTTTTACCTATTTAATCATATACCTGTGTATAGTGATATATATATATATCTATGTATAACTAGGTATTTCTCACCTTAAGTATCTAGCTTTGGGGACTGGAGATATTGCTCAGTGGTTAACAACCCTGGCTGTTCTTTCAGAGGACTGGGGTTTGATTCCTAGCACCCACATGGTAGCTTGCAGCAAGCTATAATTCCAGTTCCAGGGTACCTTGATGCTCCCTTCTGGCCTCCTTCCATGGCAAACACCTATATGCATAAAATAAAAGAAATAAATAAAAATACCTCTGTACTATTCAGTTGGTTTATATATGTTTCTACATTCAATTGGAGGTTTCTTGATGGTCCTTTGGGTTGTATGGTGAATTACTTTCTGTGTGTATCTTTGCTAATTTTTCTTTCAGTGCTAAGGGTTAAACTCTGGGCCTGCCACATGCTAGGCAAGCACTCCAGTGTAGTAAGAAATGAGTGGGCCACGTCCCGCAGCCCGGCTAGCTTAACTCCCGAAGTAGCCACACAGAAATTGTATTAATTAAATTACTGCCTGGCCCATTATATCTAGCCTCTTCTTGGCCCACTCTCACATTCCGATCTAACCCATTTCTACCAATCTGTGTTCACCACAAGGTCGTGGCTTACCGGGAAAGATCCTAACCAGCGTCAGTCTCAGATAGAAGTTTCATCTATCTCTTCTATCTTCTTCCTAGCATTCCGTTCTGTCTACTCCGCCTACCTGATTTCTGCCCTATCAAAAGGCCAAGGCAGTTTCTTTATTCACCAATGAAAGCAACACAAATACAGAAGAACCTCCTACACCACTCCAGTGAGCTACTTCCTCATCTGTCACTGCCAGTTTTTTAAGGCCATTACTTGTAACTACTTCTGTTTCCATTTTCATGGGTACTTCCATATATCTTTTTTGGAATGGGTGGCTGGGTTTGAGACAGAGTCTTACTATGTAGCTCTGGCTGTCCTAAAATTCACTATGTTGACCAGGCTGGCCTTGAACTCACATAGATTCGTCTGCCTCAATCTCTTAGTTTTGAGATTAAAGGTATGCACCACCATGCCCAGCCTATCTCCATATATTTTAACCGTATGCTTTTATCACTGTATTGATTTTCTATGGCTTCCATAACAAAATATTGTAAACTGCATGGCTTAAATAACAGAAATTAATTTTCTCACAGTTCAGGAGGCTAGAAGTTCAAGACCAATATGTTTAGTCTCTTCTGAGTCCCCTTATCTTGATTTTCAGTTATCCTCCTCCTCCTTTTGTCCTTGCATGGCCTTTCCTCTTGGCACAATCATTCATTCCTTGTACATCTTTGTATATCTAAATTCTTTCTTGTAAGGATACAGTAAGATTTGATTAGGCTCTTTCCCACCAATTTTATTTAATATTGTTATGATGATGATGATGAATATTATTGCATGTGAATGTGTGCATTCATGTGCATGTCATACCATGTGTGAAGATCAAAGGAAAAACACTGTGGATTCAGTTCTCCCCTTCTATCTTTATGTGGGATCTGAGGATTGACCCAAGACCATCAGGCTTGAGTGGCATTGATTATTCCTGTTCCTGGAGGTAGCTCAGTGTTCCTGTATTTTGGTCTGCTCTCTTGGAGTTTGCTGTCTCAAGCCTACTTTGGTCTAGGCTGCTGGCTTTGATCTGTTTCTGTAAATCTTGGTCTGGATCTCCTCTTGTAGATATCCCTGGCTTGGAGTTAGACCTGTTCTGGTGGAGATCGCTGGCTCTGGATCTGGTCGCTGGGTCAATCCTGATCCGCTCGAGTTCTGGGACCGGGTTGACTCCTATCTTCTGCTCCTGGTGGAGCCTGTTCTCTCCTTGTCCTAGGTAACTGGTTCAGTCCCACTCCAGTTCCAGTGGAGGTCGCGGGCTCTGAGTCAGGTCGTTGGCTCAATCAGTGTCAGGACTGGGTTGGCTCCCAGGGCTGGATTTGTGCCTGGCTTCTGCCCCAGGTGGAGATTGTTTCCTCGGCTCTCTCTGTCCTAGGAGTCTCGTTCAATTCCACTCCTGTGGGATTTGTTGCCCAAGGTGGAGTTCCTTGCCTCCGGGCAACTTTGGCTTAGGTTACCAGCTTTGACCTGTATCTGTAAGTCCTAGGCTGGGTTCCCTCCTGCAGAAGCCCCTGGGTTGGAGTTGGGCCTGGAAAGGTTTCTGGTTCTGGTCTGCTGCCTGGGAGGTTCTAGGCTCTGGTGCGCCTAAACCGGCAGGGGACCTGCTTGCTTCTTCAGAGGTCTCAGACTCACGCTGGGACCCACAAGGGTTACAGGTTCCTGCCTCTTCCCTTTGATGTCTCAAACCAATGCCCGAACCCACAGGGGGCCTGGCTCAGGTCTACTCTCTCTGAGGACCCAGATTCGCGCCTGGCCCCGTCAGGAACTCTGGTTCCTGCTTATTCCCGGGTGACCCAGCCTCACTCAAGCCCAGGCTGACGGAGGTCCTGGCCCCGGCCTAGTTCCTGGGTGGTCCTAGACTCTCCCCCAGGCCCGCGGGGGTGTTGGCCTATATCCACTCCCTTGAAGGTCCCAGATTCACGTCCAGACCCTCAGCAGTCTCTGTGTCTGGCTGGCTCGCTCAGCGGTTATTCCCTTGTACCTGTTCGGGTGGAGATCGCTGGCTCTGGATCCGGTCGCTGGGTCAATCCTGATCCGCTCGAGTCCCGGGACCGGGTTGACTCCTATCTTCTGCTCCCGGTGGAGCCCCTTGAGTGGCATTGAAACAGCTTGCCAGCCCTTGATTAGACTTTACAACCTCATTTTAACATAATCGTCTCTTAAAGGCCCTATATTCATATATACTCATACTCTGAGGTACTTGAAGTGGGGACTTCAACATAGAATTTTTGAGAAGTAGCACTTTTTCTATATTAATAACTCATTTTTAGTCTTAGTGATAGAATGGATGCTTAGTATATATGAGGCTTTGTATTCAAGCCCCAGCACTGCAACACAAAAACAACAAAAAACTTGACAATAAAAACAATTACTTCTTGATTTATCATTTTTATGTTGTCTATTTACTTGAGAGTATGAGATATGAGGAATTATTTCAGGTTATGTTATCTTCCCTGATCTTTTCTCCATTTTTGCTATAGTATGCAGTTTAAAGCTTACCTGATGATTATCTTTAAAATATTTCTAGAGGGTCTCACAGTCCTGATTAGCCTGGAAATTTTGTAAAAATTAAACAATGTGTTTAATATTTTCCCCATAGGTTTTGAAGATTAGATCTTTACTTTCCCCTTCGTTAGTGTATTAGTACCTTTACCATTCCACCTCTCTTCCCCTTCAACCTTTCAACTTTTGTCACCTGTAATTTTCACTCTGGGCTTTGATGATCTCAAAAAAATGAAAACTTACAGGAGCATGCTGTTGACTGTGGTTATTATTTAAATCTATGAATAATAGTTTATTTCCTTTTTGTTTTCTCTCTCTCTCTCTCTTTGGTTTTTCAAGACAAGGTTTCTCTGTGTAACTTTGGAGCCTCTCCTGGAACTCTCTCTGTAGACAAAGCTGGCCTCTAACTCACAGAGATCCACCTGCCTCTGCCTTCCAAATGCTGGGATTAAAGGTGTGTGCCACCACTGCTCAGCATTTTTATTGAATTTCTTTAATTCTACTTCCTCAGGTATTCTGTTTGTTGAGTGTTGCAGAATATTTGTTTAGCTATGTAAAAATGTGTTGCATTTGTTTAGCTATGTAAAGATGTGTTATATTTATTTATGTTGTGGAATATTTGTTTAACTATGTAAAGATGTGTGACATTTGTTTAATGATGTAAAGATGTGTTGCTGTTTCACCTTGCCTGCCTAAGGCACCTGATGGTCTAATAAAAAGTTGAATGACCAATAGTGAGGGGAGAGGTATAGGTAGAACTTCTGGACAGGGAGAGTAAGTAGGAGGAAGAATTTAGGCTAGGGGGAAAAAGTAAAGGAGATGACAGGGAGATGCCAGGGGCCAGCCAGACACAGAGGGAGCAGGAAAGTAAGAGCTATAGAATGAAAGAAAGGTAAATAGCCCCAGGAAAATGTAGATGATGGGAAACAGGTTAAATTTAATTATAAGTGCTAGTGGGACAAGCCTAAGCTAAGGCTGAACATTCATAATTAATAAGTCTTTGTCTTTTTTGGGAGCTGGTTGCTACCCCAAAGAAAATTCTGACTATAGTTGAGTGTGAAATCCTTTCATAGTATTGTTTTTCCTCATTAGTTCGATAACTCTTGTCCATATTTGATTTGAGACTCCTTGGTAGTTTTCTTTGAATACAGTGTCATAGTATTTACTAAAACCTGAACCCAGTGGCTGATGATGAAGTAAGACTAGATATTTTGCATTAATCTATGTTGTCATCTATCTGAAACTCTATTTCTTTTCAGCATAAGAGTTGTATGCACAACTATTCTCTAAATAGGGGAAGAAACAGACATTTTGTGGGGTGGCTAATTACTGGATGTAATTTCTGCTTTTCACACACATGGATGTTTCCACATTTTCCATATTTGTGCATATAAGATGAGAGTTTTTTGTCTCATTTGCTCTTCTGTTTATAGAGATTCTTCCTAATTTCTGGTTCATTGAAAATGCCTCTTATTTTCTAGGACTCTTACTGAATAAGAAAAATTCATATTTTCTTTTATTGCCATTTCTGGGGATTTATACTAGAAGAGATAGTTGTATCATGCGCTCCTTCTTCCATCTCAATTCAGTCCTTATTTGCTCCCACAGCATTTGTACATATTACATATCAGTTATTACTTACATATCAGTTACAGTACTGAGAGCATTTCCCAGGGTGCCTGACAGGTAAAGAATTTTTTAATAATGATTTAATCATTGAGTTATTGAAAACTATACTAGAGATGTGATTAAAAACTAGAACTCAGGTGTGCTGCCTTATAGTCTATTGTTCATCCTATAACTTTTTTTTTTACTGTTTTTGTTTTTAAAGATTTTACTTAATATGTATATAGTGTTCTGCCTGTATGTATGCTTGCATGCCAGAAGAGGGTGCCAGATCTCATTAAGATGGTTATAAGCCACCATGTGGTTGCTGGGAATTGAACTCAGGACCTCTGGAAGAGCAATCTTAACCTCTGGGTCATCTCTCCAACCCTCTTATAACTTTTTTCAATTCTGTGAAGCATTAAGTTCTCAGAACTTTTCTCTTTTTATATAAATTATAACTATTAAAAATATTGAAATAATAATTGAATTTTTGAGAACTTCATACATCACCATCCAATATATTAAAAATATTTTCTCAGAAGATGTTTTCAAGGCATTGTTCTAGTTTCATTTCTGTTGCTGTGATGAAATACCTAGAGAAAAAGTAATGTAGAGGAGAAAGGATTTATTTGACTTACAATTTTAGGTCACAGTCCATTGTTGAATGAAAGGCAAGGCAGGAACTCAAGAAGTCATATCTACAGTATCAAAGAGAATATATACATCCTTACTTGCTTGCTCTTATCTAGCATTCTCCTGCTTTATGAAGTGCAAGATCCCCTACCTAAGAGATGGGAGCTCCCAAAATGGGCTGTGTCTTCCCCTACATCAGCTAACAGTTCAGAGAATCTCCCAACAACATATCTACAGGCCAATCCGATCTTGATAATTTGTCATTAAGACTTTCTTCCCAGGTGATTCTAGGTTGTGTCAAGTTGACATTAAAACTTACCAGCACAAACATTAATCTTTTGTTTTTGCTGCTTTTCTCAAAAACACTTCTCTTAAGTTGAAATTCAAAGCAGAGCCCAGAACTCTAGTAAGTGCTGATTGCTGTTTTTCCCCCTATGTATTGTGTCTCAATATACAAGATAAGTTTTTCTCTATTATCTTTCAACCAATTTGGGAGAGCTGTGAAGTTTTAAAATCATTTCCTAAATTCTGTTTTCTAGATGAATATGAAAACAGGAAAAGAATGGTTGGATACTGGAAATGCCCTGATTGCTGATGAATTTTTTCAAGCTGCCATGGCTGTAAGTTACAATTGATTTTTAGCTATTATTAGTAATTAGGCAATTATTAGTAACATCTGTGCTAAGTCTCATGCTTGTGTTGTTTTATTTTCCAGGATCTGGAGAAATTATATTTCAGATTAAGTTGCTACACTGAGACCAACTTGACCATGCATAAGATCACAGTGGAGAAGGGTCTCTTCTGCCTGCTTTCTTTTCAAGCTGAGTCAGTAGGTATCATAAACACTGTGGCCTTATAACAGGACATTTTGTATATGTAAATGTAAAAGTGATAATATGTGTCCTTGGCTTTCTATAGGATATTATGGTATAATAGTTGTTAATACTAGTGGTGGCTGTAGTCTGTGTAGGGTGAATGAGGGTGAAAAGAAAGATAATAGCTAAGCATAATTTTCAACCAATCCATTTAACATCTGCTATTTATGACAACAACTTTTACTTCAAATGCTGTCTCTGAGAGTCTTGTTTTAAACTATTTTTTCATGTATGTGGGTGTGTGGTATGTATGATGCATGCATGTGAGTGTATGGGGAGGCTGTGCCTTTGTATGCACATGCAGAGAGGCTGGAGCAAGACATTGAATGTCTTTCTTTATCTTCTCTGCCTTAGTCCCTGGAAATAGTGTCTTACTGGGCTGGAAGCTTGCTGTTTGGGCTAGGCTGGTTGACCTAGTATGTCCTGGGGATTTGAACTCAGATCTTATGCTTGGAGAGCAGTTGCTCTTACATACTGAGACATCTATCTAGCCTTGAGATTCTTTTTTTTTTGATATTTATTGAGCTCTACATTTTTCTCTGCTCCCCTCCCTGCCTCTCCCTTTCAATCCTCCCCCAAGGTCACTATGTTCCCAATTTACTCAGGAGATCTTGTCTTTTTCTACTTTCTACTTCCCATGGAGATTAGATCTATGTAAGTCTCTCTTAGTGTCCGCATTGTTGTCTAAGTTCTCTGGGATTGTGGTTTGTAGGCTGGCTTTCTTTGCTTTATGTTTAAAAACCACCTATGAGTGAGTACATGTGATAATTGTCTTTCTGTGTCTGGGTTGCCTCACTCAAAATAATGTTTTCTAGCTCTATCCATTTTCCTGCAAAATTCAAGCTGTCATTTTTTTCTGCTGTGTAGTACTCTATTGTGTAAATGTACCACATTTTTCTTTTTATCCATTCTTTGATCAAGGGGCATTTAGGTTGTTTCCAGGTTCTGGCTATGACAAACAAAGCTGCTATGAACATAGTTGAGCACATGTCCTTATGGCACGATTGAGCATCCTTTGGATATATACCCAAAAATGGTATTACTGGGTCTTGAGGAAGGTTGTTTCCTAATTTTCTAAGAAATCGCCACACTGACATCCAAAGGGGTTGTACCAGCTTGCATTCCCACCAGCAATGCAGAAGTATTCCCTTTTCCCCACAACTTCTCCAGCATAAGTTGTCCTCAGTGTTTTTGATCTGGGCCATTCTTAAAGGTGTAAGATGGAATCTCGGAGTTGTTTTGATTTGCATTTTTCTGATGACTAAGGATGTTGAACATTTCCTTAAGTGTCTTTCAGCCATTTTAGATTCCTCTGTTGAGAGTTCTCTATTTAGGTCTGTACTCCATTTTTTTTATTGGATTATGTGATCTTTTGGTGTTCAATTTCTTGAGTTCTTTGTATATTTTGGAGATCAGCCCTCTGTCTGATGTGGGGATAGTGAAGATCTTTTCCCATTCTGTACAGCCTTGGGATTCTTATATTCACAGTGTGCTCTAAATAGTTGGCCTCAAAGGTGCCTTCTCATTATAATTGTTCTGTGTTGTTCATTGTTACTTTTAAAAGTCTGCTGGTATTATGTAAATGTTAAAACTTCAGAATTGTCCTTTATCATTTGTTGCTTTATTAGTTTCCCTGTTTTGTCATTATGGAGTTAGGTGTGTATTTTTAGTTGGCAAAATGTAAACTGTGATGAGTTTGCCTACAATAATTCTAGAAATGAAAGAGGTCTTATGTATATTCTTATTATTTTAACATCTTTATTGACTTATAATTTCTATACCATAAAATGCATCTATTTATAATGTGTCAGTGATTTTAATATATTTATAGAATCATGTAGTGCTCATCACAGTCTGAATTTCGTACATTTTTACTCCATGATGAGCCATCCTACCCATTAGCAGTCAAGCTCCATTTCTTCTGATCCCAGTCTTTATAACCTATTTTTAACCTAAATTTGCCTATTCTAGACATTTCATGCAAGTAGAGACATAGAGTAAAAAAAGACAAAGAGTTGTCTTTGTGTTTTTTTTAATTTATTTATTTCATATGCATTGGTGTTTTGCCTTCATATATGTCTGTGTGAGGGTGTTGGCAGTTGTGAGCTGCCATGTGGGTGCTGGGAATTGAACCCTGGTCCTCTGGAAGAGCAGTCAGAGCTCTTAACCACTGAGCCATCTCTCCAGCCCCAAGAATTGTCTTTGTGATTAACTTGTTTTCTAAAAAAAAAATTTATTTAAAAGTTCTTTTTATTTTACATGCCAACCACAGTTCCCCTTTCCTCCTCTCCTCCTACTCCCACCACCTTCCCTAGCCCACCCCCCCCATCCACTCCTCAGAAAGAATGAGGCCTCCCATGGGGAGCCAGCAAAGCCTGGCATGTCAAGTTGAGGAAGGACCAAGCCCTTCCACCCTGTATCAAGGCTGAACAGGGTATCTCTTTCCATAGGGAATGGGCTCCAAAAAGCCAGCTCATGCACTGGGGATAAATCCTGGTCTAGTGGCCCCACAGATTGCCCAAGCCTCAGAGAATGTGATTAACTTCTTTATTTAGCATTATTTGTTAAGGTTCAGTCACGTTACATCATGCTTCACTTTGCAGATATGCTCTGTTTATTTATCCGTCCATCCATTGATAGACATTTGAGTCATTTCCAATATTTGGTCATTATACATTATTGTACTGTGAACATTGATGTGCAGTTTTGTATCTTCATGTTTTTATATTTTTCTTGGGTATATACCTAGAATTGGAATTGCTAGGCAGCATTGTAGGTGTAACTTATTTTAGACTTAGCAACTTTTTTGAGAAAGTGCCAGATTATCTTTCACAGTGACTGTGCCCTTTTTTTATTTTTCCACTAGCAGTGCATGGAAGCTCCATTTTCCCCATATCTGAAAGTTTGATTGTTTCAAGTAATTATATTTAAGACTATGTTCCATTTTAATTTATTTCTAGGTATGAAATGAGACAGATATCTAACACCATTTTTTCTTGTGCACATGGCTATCCTGCTATCTCAAATGCCACTTGTTGAGAAACTGCTTTCCTTGTTATCTTGGTAACACCACCAAAAATAAATTGATCATAAATGTGAGGGCTTATTTTTGGTTTGTATTCTACTATGTTGGTTGGATATGTCTGTCTTTGTACTAGCACCAGACTGTCCTGATTATTGTAATCATATAGTAAGTTTTAAAATTAACAAGTATGAGTTGCCCATTTTTTCCATATTATTTTGAGTATTCTGGGTCCCTTATATTTCCATGTGAATTTTAGGATTAAATTGTCACTTTGTATAAAGAATCCAGCTATAATTGCAATAGGGATAGAGTTGGATCCATAGACCATGTTGAGGAATATTGCTATCTTTATAATATAAGGTGTTTCTGATATACAAACATTTATATATATTAAATATATATTTTCTTTGTCTTTTGAGGCAGTGTCTCACTATGTATGTAGCCCTGTTTGGCCTAAAACTCAATATGTAGACCAGTCTAGCCTTGAAATCACAGAGGTCTGCCTCTGCCTCCTGAGTGCTGGGAATAAAGGTGTGCACCACCATGTCTGGCTCTCCTTTTTCTTATATTTTCTATTAAAAATTTAAATTGACACAAAATTTATGGGATATGTGTTTTGATATATGTATATATTGTGCATTATTCAAATCAGGGTATATTTTATTTTATAATGATGAAACTGAAGTTCATAGAAGAGGCATTATTTATCTGAAGATCCAAGACTAGAATCAAAATGTTTTTTATTTCTTAAACTGTTTTGAGAATTTCATACATGAGTACTGTATTTAAATCACTTCTGTCCCTTATCCCTTCTTCTTCTCCTCTAGTTCTTCCCATGCTTCTTCCCATGCAAACTATTGATCTTTCCTTCTTTAATTATTACACACACACACACACACACACACACACACAAACCCTGCTGAATTCATTTAGTCTTGTTCATATGTGTGTGTTTAGGGCTGACCACTAGCGATTGGATAACTTGTCAGGGAGCTCATCCCTGAAGAAGACTGATTCTCCCTCTCTCAGTAGCTATTAATTACCTCTAGCTTTTCATTAGGGGTAGGACCTGTGAGCTTTCCCCCATCTGCACTGGTATGTCAACTGGTGGTGTCATTGCACAGATCCTGTTTAAGCAACCATGTTGAGATGTCATTGGTGTAGCTTCCTTTTCATTTCTCTCTCTCTCTCTCTCAGCAGAAATCCTAGTCCTCTGGCTCTTACACTCTTTCTGCCCCTCTTCTGAGCTGTTCCCTAACCTTAACAGTTGGGTTTGCATTGTAGATGCATTTACTGGGGTTAGGCACTCCATGGTCTACTGTTCTCTGCATTTTGACCAGTTATGGATTTCTGTAATAATTTCCATCTGCTTCAAAAAGAAGCTTCTTTGATGAGGGTGAGACCTACACTTATTTGTGGGTGCAAGGATCAGTATTTAGAATGCCGTTAGGAATTATATTGGGGTAGGAAAGTGACAGCAGTAAGTTCTCCTCTAGGGTTCATGATTTTACTAGTCTTAGCTAACTTTACAGTACCAGGCATGAATTCCTTCCTATTGAGGAGGCCTTAAGTTCAGTTAGATGGTTTCTGGTTATTCCCAAGATATAAATGCCACTAGATTTTTTTTTTCTATATTTGCTCCATACACTGCAAATGAGATTGATCATATAAATGAATTTCCTCTTCATAATTTTTGTATTATCTTTTATTATTAATATCTTTTGTGAACTACTTTAAGGCAATTAATAAAATACTGATGTAAAGTCTAGCAAGCCTTGGACTTACTATTATTGTTATTATTATTGTTTTTTTTTAAATAGGATATGTAGGCAAGACTAGCCTTGAGGTCTTAATCCTCCTGCCTCAGTCTCCTGGGTGAGAGTGGTGTGGGTACCACCATGCTCAGTTCTACACCTTAACTTTTATCAATTTGTTCTATGCCTTTGAACTGTCACTTGACATTTATTAGCCTGTAAAAGCCAATATTTCAATTAAGCAAGTAACTATATATGTACAAGACTGTCAGTTGCCTATATACTAGACTGAGACGGGGTACATTTGTCTTGACCGTAGTTCATGTGAAAAACATCTGTATCCAGTGTAACAGTTTATATCGATTATCAATTAGATAGTGTCTAAAGTCACCTAGGAGACAAACCTCCTAGATTTGGTTAGAGATCTGTGTATGTCTGTGAGGGATTGTGAGGTTAACTGTGGTAAGAAAACCCATTATGAATATGGGCAGCACCAGTTCATGAGCTCAGATCTGGTTCTGAATAGAAAACAGGAAGTTGGTTGAGCACTAGCATTTATTGCTTCATTCTTTCTGGTTGTGGATGCACTATGACCTCACATTCCCGACACCATGCCTTTTCCTGCTATGGTGGACTTCTCCTTGAACTGTAATCCAAAATATCTCTTCCTTTCTTAAGTTACTTTAGTCAGGTATTAGATCACAGCCATGAGAAAAGTAACTAATACTGCCAGAGTACTGATTCCTTCCCACAGTTGCGGTTATTCTAAGCTGAGGCTTTAACATCACTTGTGTAGCTTGGTCCTCTTGTGGGATGCCTAACACTGGGAACAGGTGCAGTCTCAGATTCTTTTGCTGGCTTTTGGGACCCTACTTCTCATACTGGGTCGCCTTGCCCAGCCTTAATACAAGAGGAGGTGCTTTGTCTCATTGCAACTTGATATGCTGTGTTTTGTTGATACTCAGGGGAGACCTGCCCTTTCCTGAAAAGAAACAGAGGAGGAGTGGATTGGGGGTGGGAGCAGAAGGGGGTGGGGGAGGGACTGGGAGGAGAGGAGGGAGGGAAACTGGCAGAGATGTAAAAGAAATTAATTAAGAAAAGATCACTTGAGACCAGGAGTTTGAGACTAGCCTGACCTACATAGTGAAAGCCTGTATCATAGCCTATTTTAATAATATCTAGGAAGGAATTTTACATTATTTAACTAAATTTCAAGTATTGTGATTGTTTTTAGACATTACACTTTAAAAGTAATTGGGTTAGTATAGTGAATATACTATGTGAAAATATCTGGGAAATATAATGATTTTTATGCTGAAAAAACCGAGACAGTAGGAGTGACAGCCTTTCTCTGAATGTTTTAAGAACTAAGGACTGAAATATTAAAGAGCAATCAAACTCCACAGAACGGAATGAAGACCAGAGATAAAACCTACAGGAAGACAAATTTCAGAGCAGTGTAAAGAGTAACCATTTATTAGATAGTAATCCTATAATCTGGCAGCTTTGTTGAAAGATAGTTAATTTCTGTTGCCACTAGAAGGTTGTGAGCAAAGGTGTGAGCATCCTAACAATTATGTATTACAGAAAGGATTCCTCCATTAGATACTAAGTTAGATTTCTGAGTCTTACAGCTTTCTTAGTGCTAAGAGTCTATGCTTCTAGAAAGCCTTATAGCATTTCTTCAGTGTTCTAGATGTTGATTTCAAAATGGCATCTTTAGCTAGCTGAAACTTTTAATAGTAGCTATGATTAGTAATGAGAATTATGTAGTTATTAACTCTGACTGGTGATGATACCTTTAAAAAGTCCCAGCACTGATACTGTAACAGAGGGTCTTGGGGATGATAGGCATGTAACTCTACAACAAGTTAATCTCCAACCCTCCTCTTTTGGATTTTTTGAGACAAGGTTTCACTATTACAATACAGCCCTGGCTAGTCTGAAACTCACTGAGATCTACCTGCCTCTGCCTCTCACGTGCTGGGATTAAAGATGTGTACCACGCTCAGGTCCCAAATCCCTTTTTAAATTTATTTTTATTTTTATGCAGGGTTTTGCTAACTTCAGGCTGGCTTTGAACTCACTCTCTATCCTAAGCAGGCCTTGAAATTAGAATTCTGCTGCCTTAGTTTCCCAGGTAAATATAGGCTCATACCACCAAATCCAGTTAAGGGTAATTCTGTTTGTTCTTCTAACTCTAAGACATCCTCATCATTAGGACCTAAGAGTTTTGTTGATAACATCTTGGCAGAAGATATCTTTAAAGGCCATTATTAAAATTACTAGTATTATTGTTATACAGTAATATATAATACTCTATATTGTGTAGTATATTATGTTAATATGTATATGTATATATTATGTTAATAGGGTTCCTCTTTCCCAGCAAATAGCCTATGAGAAATTTCTTAGAGATTTAACAGGCTTTATCATTTTTTAGGTACTTACCATTGAACTAGTTAGATAATTGCTTTATTATTTATTAAATTATTCAGCAGACAATATCTGTAGTGATCAGAGTGCTCTGCTAGGATTGTGAGGGTGGTTGGTCTTGAGTGTCAACTTGACAGTATTTAGACACACCTGAACCTGCCTGTGAAGGTGTTTCTGGAGAGAATGAACAGGATAGACCTACATTCAAAATGGGTGGAACTTGCAGTGGGTGATCCAGATATAAAGAGGTCCAAGTTAGAATCAGTGTGTGTGTGCCTTCCTTGTCCTCTTCCTGGCTGCTGTTGAGACACGCTTTTCACATCAGACTCCAGCTTCAGCTGTTCAGCATGCACTCAAGCAACACTAGGGAGCTTCCAGGCTTTCAGCAACAGATTGGGACTGTGATGGTATTCAGCTTCTTGGAATCAGTAGCTACTGGGATCTCTGTTTCTCCAGTGTGCAGACTGTGATGGAGGCCTGGCTTGTGAAGAGTTAGAGGGAAGTTTAGAGAGTCCCTCAAAGGTTCTATCAGGGCTGTTAATGTGATATCTTGAATTAAGAACCCATGGTTTCTGGTCAGCTAGGGCTGAAAGATCAGTTGTGAGTAATGAGAGTTCAGCACCACCGAAGTGAAACCTTTTATTTACTGGGACAGTCAGTGATCATTAGCTGGACTGAAAAATCACCTGTGAGCCCAGCATCATTGAGATGAAATCTTCTCAAAAGTATTTTCTCAGGGTCAGCATGTAGAGCTATGGTCCAGAAAGGATCAGGGATACATCTCAAGGTGGCAACAAAGTTTGTTAATTTCTAAGAATCTCCCACATGCTATTGGTTTTGAAAGCACGTTGCAGATTGCAGGTCTCATGAGAGCAGCTGAGGTTTGGTACTGTGTGTGACATAACAGAGTTGGAGTCCCTGAAAAGGGGCCAGGAGAGGCCATTGGTGAAGGTGCAACCCAGTTGCAGCAAAGACCCCAGCATGTTTTAAATGCCAGGACTGCAGGATGATCACCAAGGACAGCAGTAGATGTGGAGGCAGCCTGAACCTATGAGACAAGTTTTTTTTTTTTTTTTTTTTTTTTTTGTGTGTGTGTGTGTGTGTGTGTGTGTGGCAGATCCAGAGAGATGGAGTCTCCCAGACTCTTTGTATCCCAGAAGACTGAGTTTCAGACATTGGTTACTGAGCTATTTACACTGTTAGGTTTTTGGTTTTGCTTTGATTTTATTATAAGTGTGTCTGGTTCTTTTCTCTTGGAATAAGAAGTATGTGGCTTATTTTTGATTTTATAGGAGCCCACAGTTGAGAGACTTTGAACTTTTTTATTTTTATTTTTTTGGTTTTTAGAGACAGCGTTTTTCTGTGGCTTTGGAGCCTGTCCTGGAACTAGATCTTGTAGACCAGGCTGGCCTTGAACTCACAGAGATCTGCCTGCCTCTACCTCCCAAGTGCTGGGATTAAAGGCGTGAGCCACCACCACCTGGCGAGACTTTGAACTTTTAAAGAGACATTGGATGCTGGACATGGTGGCCTACATTTTTAATTCCAGCACTTGGGAAGCAGAGGCAGGTAGATCTTTGTGAAGTCAAGGCCAGCCTAGTCTATATATATGTTGAGTTCCAGGATAGACAGTGATGACACATTGAGAACACCCTTCCTCAAAACAAAACAAAACAATAACAAAACAGAAAAAAATTCACCCCTAAATCAAAACTTAAGTATTGGGCCTTTCCCAGTTATGTTATGGTATCCAGTATAGCATATAGCCTTGGTTCTGATGAGAGTGCTTCATAGCCTTATTAACAATGTCTGAGACCCCATGAGACCCTACTTTCCTCAACCTTACCAGGACATTTGGGCAGCAATGGAGTTGATAACCTTAATAGGTTATAAAATTGGGAGTGCTGATAAAAGAAGTAAAGCTTTTAAAAGCTCTGCACCTTCTCATGAGCATCATTAACCCACTGCTTGAGTCCAGCAAAAATGAGCTGTTTCTTGGTTAAAGTTAAGTAAGCTGTGTTACATGGGATCATGGAGCATTGCTGTAAACTTGTTCAAGTACCACTTATGACGTGGCATCAATAAATACATCTGAGATGCAAAAAGAGAGATTGGATATTTTAAAGAGACCGAACTTAAAGTGTTTGAATATTTTGAAGACTGGGGATTTTAAAGTTATACTATGTTCTGTATTATGAGATTAACATAAGATCTTGGTGCTAAACAAGAAAGGAAAAGTTACGGTTTAATAGTAATGTATTTTTATGTCAAGATGTCACGAGGTCAAATTTCCCGACTAGTTTTTTTTTTTTTCAATCTTGACACAGCTATAGTTATCTTGGGAGAACCTCAGTTGAAAAGATGCCTTCATCAGATTGCCTGTAGGCAAGTCTGGGGGGGGCATTTTCTTGATTAATGATGGATATGGGACCATGCAACTTACTGTGGGCAGTGCTACTCCTGAGCTGCTGGTCCTGAGTGGTATAAGAAAGCAGGCCAAGGAAGCTGTGGGAAACAAGACATTAAACAGCATTCCTCCACTGACTGCTTTAGTTCTTGCCTCCAACTTCTTGCCCTGGGTTCTTGCCCTGCTTTCCTTCGCAAAGGGCTTGTAAGTATGTAAGGTAAGAGAAACTCCTTTCTCTCCAAATTAAATGTAAAGGTCATGTCCTTTATCACAGCAACAGAAAGCAAACTAATCCACTCACTTAGGAGACAGCTCTCCTAGGACTGTCTAAGGGTCTTTCCAGAGAGGATAACCAAGAGGGAAGATTGGCTTTTGCCAATAGCACAGTCTGCAGACCAGATATGAGGAGGTCCGAGGAAATGCAGTGCACATGCACCTGCTTTCTTGTCATCTTCCTGAGCAAGTATGTAGATCACTGCTGCCAAGATTGTCCACTGACATCAGAATCCAAGCTTTTTTAGCCTTCCAACGTGGACTCAATATCAGTGACTCTGCAGGAAATGCCCAGACTTCAGCATCAAATTGAGACTGCTGAGGTATCCAACTTCTTGAACTAAGCAGCTACTGGCTTCTTTGCCTCTTCTTCTTATAGACAGCATTGAACAAGCAACCTTTGGCATGTAGACCAATATAATAACCCCTTTAAAATGTGTATACATTGTGTTGGTCTCGTTCTTTTAGAGCCCAGCTTTTAAATCTGTGAGTAGTGACCGTATATATATATGGTCATGCAGTTGAGTGTGTGGTTGTGAAAAATTTGGCAAAAATAAAAGTTTGTTCCCAAGAGCTCCAGATACTTAACATGAAACTGAGAAATTTGGTGTTTGCTCTGAATTTCAATTTTGTTTTGTTCTATTCAGACTTCTTTTTAACTGGTCTGGTCTTGAACTCGAAGAGATTAGCTTGCCTCTGTTCCCGAGTGCTGGGGTTAAAGTTGTGTGCCACCACCGCCTGGAAGGGGGTGGACTTTTTACTAGTTAAATCTTCATTGTTGATTTGTGATCTTCTATTTCATGCTCTGTGCCACAGTTGACAGCTACTGTCACCATTATGCCTTCTTTGCTATAAAGGACTATAAACTCAAACTGGGATCCAGCATAAGCCTTCCTGAGGAGATACAGGATAAAGTTTCCCCCTTAGGCTTGCTCTTTGCAGTTTACTTATTGGCAGGGGAACACTGAGTATTTTCTTTCTGAAGTCCTAACAAGATAGCCCCGAAAGGGCAATTTATTTATTTATTTATTTATTTTCATACATTGTTTTGTTTTATTTTTACCATTCAAAAACATAATTAAAGAAATAAAATTTTTACCTTTCTTCCCCTTCTCCC
>PVIU01011657.1:0-22150 GCA_004026605.1 Ondatra zibethicus | reverse complement strand
CGTACTAGAATCTTTGCTCTTGAGAATGTGGGTGTGGAAAACACCTGAGTTGTCTGTATTCCTGTTAAATTTCTCTGTTGCCCTCAGTGTGGAAACCATCACAGCAAAACAGCCCACACTTGTAGGGCAAATTATAGTGCACTGAGTAGTCCTTGGTACCCTGGTCATGCCAGCCTTTGTTCTAGCAATCCCAGCCCTCACAGACCCACACAAAACTAGTTATTTAGCCCTTCCTAGAGGTCATATGGGTCATAGTCCAAAGGTCACCCATATACTTAAGATTTACAAGTTCTTGTGTTTCTAACAAAAAAATTAGACAAAAATTTGGTAGTTGTAAAAATAGAGATGGTTTATTGAGAGAGCACTTCTGGGATTAGAAATGGGCCAGTGAACTGGAAAAGGCTCAGGTCAGGAGAGTATGAATCAATTTTTATAGACCTGCCTTTTCCCCATTTGACTTTTCTTATGTGTGCTCTGTCCCTTAAAAGTAAATAGACCTGATGGGGAGGGGTTTCTAGTCTTTAGGTCAACTGGCTTCTTTTTTATGCTAATCTCTGCCTTTTTCTCCCTGCCCTACTGTTGCCTGTTGCTGGACTGCAATTCCCAAAAGTTATCTGCCTTTGGGTTTTTTCCTTTATGTGGCCTATACTTCCTTTCCAAGTAGATCTGAGCCCCACCCCCACAAGTCTTTGTCTAAGTCACAAGCTGTTTTCTGGTCCCACACTGATTCTTTAGGTGGTTATTCCCTTACCCAGTGGAGAGCAGAATGCATTTGGGGGTAGGAATTATAGAACTGTAGGGATTCTGCTCTTCTGATAGTGATTTGACTGTGAGACTTCTCTTAGATGATTCCCTCCTGCAGCATCAGTGAGTGAGCTAGAAAATACAGGGAACCCGTTGTCATTCTGCCTGCTGCCTGATTACAGATCATTTAGCTTGAACTGTAATTTTGCAGATTGCCAGATTGTGTGCCTGTGGAGCTCATCAAGGCTTTCCTTTTCTTTTTTGTTGAAAACCCCACTTCTTTTCTATATTGTCAAGTGCTTTATGTTTTGTTTCAGATATAAAATTGAATTTTCTGGTTACCATCTAGTTATAATTGTTGCCCTTTTTTACTGTTCATGCTACTCCCCTCTCCTATAGCTACACAGATTTTACCCCCACACATCTAATGCTTTACTTCAAATTTGTAGAGATTGCAAAATTATCTTTAACTCATTATCTTCTCTCAGGATTAAAATATATTTACTGTTATTAGTATGTGTATGATTTGTGTGCTCCTGCATGTGTGTGCATGTGCGTGTGTGTGTGCATGTGCGTGTGTGTGCATGTGCGTGTGTGTGTGCATGTGCAGAGGTCAGAGTAAAACTTTTGGGAGTCAGTTTTCTCCTTCCACCATGGGTTTTGGGATTTAACTCAGGTCATTAAGCTTGTAAGATAAGTTATTTTCCCACTGAGCCATTTCACCAGCCCTCTTTTGATTGTTTCTTATGTATTATGTCACTGTACACTAACATTTGCATTTTAAATGTGAAGTTTTTTAAATTACCATTTTATATTTTTTTATGAAAGAACCTATTGGTTAAAGATCAATTCAAAATGTAAGTAGACCTAAGGATCTTAATGTAAGCAAATGATGAAAGGTTTAATAAACTTGAATTTTGGTATTGTATAAAAGAATATCCACAAATATCTGAAAAGGCTTTTCAAACTACATGCATGTATTAAACTAAATTTTCTTCATTTACTCAATCATAAGCATAACATAGAAAGAAGAATCCAGGCATCATGTAATGCTACAAATTAAATAGATCTGTAAAGATATAAAATGATACTTTCCACTACTTTTTTGTTTTGGAGTAATTTAGCTTGTTTTTTATAACAGTGTTAATTTATAAACTTTATGAGGCAAGGCAATGCTATGTAGCCCATGCTTGCCTTTAATTCACTTGCAGTCTAGGAATTAAAACCCATGCCAGTCCTGCAGCCTCAGTTTAGGAGTGCAATGCTGAGATTACAAGTGGATACTGCTACATCCAGATACTTTGGTTATTTATTTATTTATTTATTTATTTATTTACTTATTTGGGACATGATCACTCTATGTAGCCCTATCTATTCTGGAACTTGCTATATAGACCAGGCTGGCCTGGAACTCATAGATACCCACCTGCTTCTGCCTTCTGAGTTCTGGGATTAAAGTTACATGCCACCACACCCAGTTTTTTTTTTTGTTATTTTTAAAATAAATAACATTTATTTTTTGTTTTAATTCATGCTATTGGTAAATATTGAGATAAAATAGCTTAAAGTTTTTGAAAACTAAAAAGATATTTTTGTTTGTGAGTGTGTGTGTGTGTGTGTGTGTGTGTGCCCATGCACCTGTGCATGTCACATGTGTGTGGGTGCCCATGGAGGTCAGAAGGTGGCATTGAATCCCCTGGAGCTGGGGTTACAGGTGATTGTAAGCTGCCTGATGTGAATTCTGGGAACCAAATTCAGGTACTTTGCAAGAGCACCAAGTGCCTTTACCTGCTGAACCATCTCACCAGCCCAAGTCCTTAATAATTTTTCAGTTCAAGTTTTCCTGAGACCAAAAGGATTGTTTGTAGAATTGGTCTACAGATGTGATTTTCCGAGTGTGGTTTGTGGTTCCTGGACCAACAGCATCTACATAATTTGGAAAATAATCAGAAATTCATATTCTTGGGAACCCAAGAAATTGCACATTCTGGGGGTAGGGCCAACAATCTTCATTTTGACAAGGCTTGTAAATGATTTTATTGGATGTTAAAATCTGAGAACAATTAGTGCAGTGCATTATGCCAGGGTATTTAACAATGAGAAAAAAGGGAGAGAGGAGTAAGCACAAAGGAAGAAGGGTAGAAAGAACAAAAAAGAGGAAAAGAGCAGGAAATTTGGGTTGTAGAGTCCCATGGTCCATGGAAAGTTATTTTATTTCAAGATAGAATATATATGAAATTCTTATAAGTGAACTGTCAAAAGTCAGGGAGAAGCAGATTGGAGGAGGTGGATAAAGAAGAGAGAGCTACAGATTGAAAGAGGTAAAATTAATCTAGGGGAGCAGCAAGATGTCTTAGTTGGTAAATGTGTTTGTCTTGCAAGCCTGGTAATGTGAGTTCCATAGCTGGGACCCACATAAAGGGAGTAGAGAACTGACTTATCCTCTGACCTCCATACAAACACTGTCACATATGCTCACTTAAATACCCCCCATTACATATACACTAATAATATACACATATGCTCACTCACATACCCCCACTACATATACACTAATAACATACACATATGCTCACTCACGTACCCCCACTACATATACACTAATAATATACACATATGCTCACTCACATACCCCCACAACATATATAGTAATAATATACACATATGCTCACTCACATACTCCCCACTACATATACACTAATAATATACACATATGTTTACTCACATACCTCCACTACATATACACTTAAAATATGCACATATGTTCACTCACATACCTCCACTACATATACACTAATAATATACACATATGCTCACTCACATACCCCCTACTACATATACACCAATAACACCATATACACAATACACCATATAAACATACCAATAACACCATATACACCAATACACCATATACACATACCCCCTACTACATATACACATATGCTCACTCACATATCCCCACTACATATACACTAATAATATACACATATGCCTACTCACATACCCCCCACTACATATACACTAACAATAAAATGTAAATTAGAAAAGAAAAATTAATGTGATCAGATGCATATGTAGAATGATGAACAGTTAATTGGTGGTTACTGTGTGAATTGTTGCTCTGTGCCCTAGTGAGAAAAATAATCAGTAAGTTTAATATGTAGTACCTGTCTTAGGGAAATTTAAGCTTTGTGGAGAATACAAATTCATAGACAGATGCATTCCAGCAGGGTAATTGCTTTAAAGGGGGAAATTACATAGTACAACAAAAAATGAGTAGATAACAATATGTGATAATTAAGACTGTGGGGAAACTGGCTCTATAGCTCTGTGGTGGAACACTTGCTCAGAATGCATGATGCCCTGGGATTGAAGGAAAAGATTGTGAATTTTTCTCAGAAGGAAAGGAACTTAAAATAGACTTTTTAAATTGTAAAAAATTACAGGATAAAAATGTACCTCAGGTAAGAAGTAAATCTTGGGAAGGGGTAGAATAGGTAGGAGGATATGTCCTGTTATGGAAGATCAGAAATCACAAAATGTTCGACCTTTGTGGGAAACGTATTAAGTATATCAAAAAAGAAAAATTAATTTTGACTGAGTGTCACGTAGTATCGTTAGCTATAACATTCTTATCTGCTGATCTGCAAAGAGGGTCCAATTAGTAGTATAAATTTATTCTGGATCCATTTTGTGTAATTTACTGTATTTAGATTGATTGTATTGTCGTCTATTGTGTAATGGTCACTCTAGCATTTAATCCTTGTGTAACAATAGATATAATCTATTGTTGAGCAACAGTTCAAATCCAACCTTAGAGCTCTTCTAAATCTAAGAATCTTGATCCATTAGGATAATGTATAATACTTTATTGATTTGTCAGACTATGATTTCAGAGAAGTTTTTTTTTCTTTATCATTGCTAAATGATGTATAGGAAAAATTAACTTTTCTCTGAATTCTTGACACTGATGGTAGTTTTGGTTGTCAAAAATGTTCTCTTCTTTCCTGTTCCCTTCCTCTCTTTTCCCCACCCCTTCTCTTTCTTCTGTTTTAGTTAATTAAACCTAGACCATATTAGAAGTGTTCTATCATTGAGCAATATTCTCAACTTCAGTGTGAGACAGTTATCTTGCCATTTAACCAATTGTTGATGCCCTCTTTCTTAGGCTGTTGCTCAAGGGGACTTTGGGAAAGCATCTGTGTGCGCATTACATTGTAAAGATATGCTGATGAGGCTGCCTGAAATGGTGAGTGAATGTTCTGCCCTGATTTTCTGAGAGTTTGAAAATATGCTGTATCAAGTCCACAAAGAATTATCACTGCTGCCTGGAACGTTTTGGAGACTCTGTTTGAGATCATTTCTACATTTTTAGCTGATCTTTAAAACAATTTACTTCCCTTGTTCTTTATTAGAAAGGGCATTCCAAAAGGTGACAGCAGTTCATAGATTTCTTTGCTTATCCTTTTATTGTCAAATCATTTTGATAACATTTTGTGCTATATAATCAAAGAAGAAAAATGAGAGTTTATTTCCCTGCTGATGAGGTTGAATGCAGTTAATGGTGTCACTGTCCTAGTATTTTTCTCTACCAGGATTTGGAGCTATGAGAGATTCAATAGGATAAAGACTGCTTTCTTTACTGGATCTCATCAAAATTTCCAAATATAGCCTTTTGCTTTTCTTCTTTTTTCTTTCTCGCCCCACTTTCTCCCACTGAGCAGCTTTTCCTTCATTGTTTATGCCTGCTTCAGGCTTTACTCTTACAGAGGGATTAATGACAGAGATATAGTTGGATGTTAGGGAGAATGTGTTAAAGTTTATATAAATTGTACCTGTGAGATTGTTAATTTCCCTTAAATATTTTCTTTAATGTAGAACTGAATTTATATATTTGTACATTGCATATGATATACCAGGTACTCTTTTAAGTTTAAATATTAAACATCTTTTATATTAACAAAAGTTACAAAAATAGTATAAACAACTCACATATCTTTTATCCTGAGAGTTCAGATTCAGCATGTGATCAAACCTGACTCTGAATGTGGCTGCCAATGGGGGCAGACTGAGAAGCCATCAATAATGGCACTGGGACCTATCTCTTCTGCATGTATTGGCTTTTTGGGACCCTAGTCTATTTGGATGCACACCTTCCTAGGCCTGGATGGAGGGGGGAGGGCCTTGGACTTCCCACAGGGCAGGGTACCCTGCCCACTCTTAAGGATGCAGGGGGAGGGAGGAGGGGTAGTGGAGGGGGGCGGGAGGGGACTGGGAGAAGGGGAGGAAGTGTAAATTTTTGAATAAAAAAAAGATTTAATCTATGATTATAGTCTCTAGGCTGTTCCTCTCTGGAATAATTCTTCATCTTGCTTTGACATTAATGACCTTGACAATTTTTAGACTGTGACTTGATCTTGAATTTGGTGTCTTGTAATCAGAGAAGAGATACTATGTTCATGTTTTCCTATTGGGTGGCATACAGGATTCCTTTATCATAGTGTTGCTTCTGCTAATATGGGTCAGGTATGTTGATAGCTCTGGTATTATTCTTTTGTGTGGGGAGACTTTGGGTGTCCTAGGTTTATTGTGTTTCAATATGAATTCTAAGATTCCCCTTTCTATTTCTTTGAAATGAAATGAAATTGGAGTCTATTCTTTGAATAGGAATGGAATCTTGATGTTGGGATTGCATTGAATCTGTATATCACCTTTGGTAGTATAGCCATTTTCACAATATCAATTCTTCTGATTTATTAGCCTGGGGAATCTTTCTATTTTTGTTATCATCTTCAATTTCTTTCTTTAGTGTTTTAAAGTTACTGTAGAGGTCTTTCAGTCCTCATTGAGGTTTACTATAAGGTACCATTTTACTTTATTTTTGAGGCAATTGTAAGGCTATTTTCCTGATTTCTTTCTTAGCACATTAGCTATTTTTGTATAGGAAGGCTACTGATTTTTGTATCTTGCCGCTTTGCTGAAAGTACTTATCAGTTTTAGGATTTTTCTGGTGGTGTCTAGAGTCTCTTAGGTATAGAATCATCTCATCTGCAAATAAAAACAGTTTGACCTCTTCCTTTCTTATTTCTTTCTCTTTTATTTCTTTGTCCTGTCTTAATGCTCTAGTTAATGCACCAAGCATTATTATATCAAGTAAGAGTAGATACAGCGGGCACCCGCCTATTCTTGCTATTAGTGGAAATGCTTTGAGTTTACCCTTATATAATATTTATCATAGGTGTGAGATTTGTTTCTGCATGTATGTTTGTGTGTCTGCGAATGCAGCTTGCCCAGGCCAGAAGAGGGCATCAGATTCCATGGAACTGAAATTACAGACAGTTGTAAGCCACTCAACATGGGTGCTAGGAGCCAAACTCTGATCATCTGCAAGAGCAGCAAGTATTCTCATCCATGATCCATCTCTTTAGGCCTTTATATTTAAAAAAAATATTATGTGTGTGTGGTATGTGTTTGTGCTGTAGTGCTCTTGTCTGTCAGAGGACAATTTGGCAAGATTTGGTTCTCTCCTTTTACCCTGTGGGAACCAAGTATTGGACTCAGGTTATCAGGCTTGTTAGAAAACCCCTTTACCTGCTGAGCCATCTTGCTAGCCCCCTCACAGTTTTTTTAAATGTATGCATTTAGACCTATAAAACTCACTCTTTTCCTTCCACCATGTAAATTCCCAGTTTCAAACTCAGGTTCTTAAGCTTAACAGCAAGTCCCTTACCTACTGAGCCATCTCTTTGGCCCAGGTACTCTTCCTACAAAGACAGAAGTTATGTTTGATTTGGGAGTTAACTTAACCCTCTGGGACCTTTTATTCATTACAATGCAAAGACCTTCCCCACTTCCAGATAAGATATTCATAGGTACCAGGTAAATATAAATTTTTAGGGGACAATATTCACTCTAGTATAATTTTAATAGAGAATCCTGTTTTGTTCTTTTTTTAAAAAAATTATTAATTAAATTTTTCCCAGCCTAATCACATTTCCCCTCCCTCCTTTCTCTATTCTCAGTCCTTCCACCAACCTCCCCCCATCATCCACTCCTCCTTTCTCTTCAGAAAAGGGCCTCCCATGTATATCAGCCAGCCATGGCATATCAAGTTGCAGTAAGACTGGGCACCTCCTCTCCTATTAAGGCTAGACAAGGTAACCCATTAGGAAGAAAGAGTCCCACAAGCAGGTAACAGTGTCATAGACAGCCCCTGTTCCCACTGTTAGGAGTCTTATAAGAAGACCAATCTACACAACTGTCACATATATGCAGAAGACCTAGGTTGGTCCATGCAAGCTCTCTGGCTGGCAGTTAAGTCTCTGTGAGCCCTTATGAACCCAAGTTAGTTGATTCTGTGGGTTTTCTTGTGGTGTCCTTGCCCTGTGTGGCATAATCCCATAATCCTTCCTCCCCCTCTTCCATAGGATTCTCCAATCTCGGCCTAATGTTTGGCTGTGGGTCTCTGCATCTGTTTCCATCAGTTGCTGGGTGAAGCCTCTCTGATGATAGTTGGGCTAGGCAATGATCTATGAGTATAGCAGATACATGAGTATATCACTGGGAATCATTTCATTGACTTTTCTTGTCGGATATGTTTGGTTCTATTCTAGGTCTCTCACAGATCTGGATGGGGGTGGATGGGCATGAGAACAGGAAGGATTAGGTAGGAGTAAGACAAAAAGCTGCATTAACATGATATACGGAAATGAATAGACCAACTGAAGGTTGTGGGCTACGTCCATAGTTAAATGTTCCATTGCTAGAACAAAACAAGTCACGCCCACACACTAGACCAAAACATTCTGTGGACAAACCACTCCCTGGGTGGAATCCAAAGCTATATCCTTAAAGGAACTGGAACTTGGTTGCATCCTGAGACTTTTGTTTGAGGTAGAAATGTATCTACTTCTCTATTTCTGAAATACAAGGTCTGGCTATTAGCTACACCTGCTGACAATAACCTTGAGAGAGAGAGAGCAGAACTCTCTGTTATAAATCTAGGTGGGATTTATAACACCTAGGTAGAAACGAAACATAATAACTTTGAAGGAATAGAGGTAAGTTCCAACTCTCTGACCTTTGGTCAACGTGCAAATAGGCTCAAATTTTTGGGCCTCCACACAGCAGAAAGCAATGCTTTATTATTTAGAGGCAGAGAGAAAAATATATAGAAAGTTGGATATATACATATATATTTATATCTTAGAATTCTACAAAAAACAGTCATTGAAATAGTTTAGGGTTAGAGAAAGCTCACTAAGAGAAGAGTACAAGGCACGTTTCTTAAAGCTAGTCAATCAGCACTTGATTTTTTAAATATAATAATTCAATAAGGTATAAAGTGAATAATCTATTATTTCTTTAATATAATTGAAAAAATATAAAAATTAATTATCTGTTAATGTTTAAAAGATAATAAAATCACTGGGCAGTGGTGCCGCATGCCTTTAATCTCAGCACTCGGGAGGTAGTGACAGGCTGTGAGTTTGAGGTCAGGCTGGTCTACAGAGTGATTTCCAGGACAGCCAGGGCTATTGCACAAAGAAACCCTGTCTTGAAAAACCAAAAAACTAAATAATAATAATAAAATCAAGGGAAAAATACATTAGAAATGTGAGACAAAAAAAATAATGATTGGCCTGGGGAGATGGTTCAGCAGGTAAAGTGCTTGCTGCATAGAAATGAGGACCTTGAGTTCGTATTCCCATTACCAACATAAAGGCCTGACTGTGTGACCAGTATGTTGTAGACTTGCATATCTATTTTCTTTGTGTTGTTTTTGCAATAGTGTGTTTTCTGGCAAAGTATGATGTGTTCATAAATGCATGTAACTCTAGCTCCAAAGAGAATTGCTGGGGCTTTCTGGCTTTCAATCTAGTTGAAGAGCTCTAGCCTCAAAAAGGAATGAATTAAAAGTGATAGTGGAGTACATCTCATGCCCTTGTTCTGGTCTCTGTCCATGTGCACATGTGGGCCCACCCTCATATACATGTATATACACATACACATAGATACTCACAAGCAAATAAATATATCCTCTTAAAAAAAGTATGGGGTCGGGGCTGGAGAGATGGCTCAGGGGTTAAGAGCACTGGCTGTTCTTCCAGAGGACCTGGGTTCAATTCCCAGCACCCACATGGCAGCTAACAACTGTCTGTAACTCCAGTTTCTGGGGATCTGATACCTTCACACCAATCCACATAAAATAAAATTAAATAAATTATTTTAAAAAAAATATGGGGTTAAGAATGTAGTTTAACTGGTAGAATGAATGCCTAGCATGCAGAAAGTTGTGGGTTTTATCTTAGCATCACATAAACCAGACATGGTGCTGCACACCTATGGTCTCAACAGTAGAGAAGTGGAGGCAGGGAGATGAAAAATTTAAGGTCATCTCTGGCTATCCAATGAACTTGACACCCTTTGTAAAGTATATATATAAAACAATTATGACCTAAAGAGGTAAAGCAGGCATTCTAACCAACTAAATAATCCTTTCTTTGTGTCATCATACTTCTTAACCAGATTGAATATAAGTTTTACCTTTCTTTCTACTGTCATTTGTACTCTGTTAAGTATTTATTTGTTGTTTGTAGTATTTGAAATAATTCATTATCTTTTAAAAAATGATGAATGTTTAAAGTTAGCATACAAAACATGGGTTTTGTTATAGAATTTTCATATATGTCATTGTGGGATGTTTTATTTATTTTTTAAATTAACATACAAAGGACAGGTTTTTCTTTTTTATTTTATTTTTTTATAAAAGAAAACAAACTATCTTTTTGCATTTTACATACCAATCCCAGTTCCCACTTCCTCCCCTCCTCCCATTCCTTCTACCTTCCCCCCTCATCCCCTATCCACTCCTCAGAGAGGGTAAGGCACATTGCTTTGGGGAAGGTCCAAGGCCCTTCCTACTATATCTAGGCTGAGCAAGGTATCCATCCAATTAAAGTGTAGGCTATATTCCACCTTTGAGTTTGGGAATAGTTCTGCAATACCACTGCATCCAGTTTATGGAGCATAGGCCCCAGCCCAGGACCTTGTGCATGATAGGTGAGCTACATTCCTCAGTCCAACCCAGCTTAACCTTGTACAGTCTTTAGCATAGATGTGCCCCCCCCCGGAAATCTCAGTTCATACACTTTAACATCCCATGTAAGGCTAAAAGAACCTTTATTGCTTGTTTTTTCTCTTTCTTCCTTTCCTGTATTTTTCCAGTGCTATGAATCAAAGGTTTAGGGCATGGAAACATATTTCTTTAAACAGATATTTTTATGAATCTTATTTCACATCACATTAGAAATGTTTTATGAAGACATGAATTTCTGTCCATTTTGTTCAGTGATGTGTACTTAAGTTATAGAATAATGCCTACTATGCTTAGTAAATAAATGTTATTGAATATATAAATGAATGAGTCAATGAAGCAGTGTTGGTAAGTTTTGGTCATTGAATTAACAATGCTACAAATGCCTTCAAAGCATTTTAGCCTTTTATGTTTTGTTGTTATGTTTAGTATTTTGTTATTTTCCTCTCTAAGAAGTAGCCTTCAGTGTAAATAGATTTGTAAGAATGATGAGGGCAGAAACAGAAAATACTGAAGAAATTGGGTAAAGGCTTAGTATATATAATTGTTCATCAGAATTTTGTTTGACATTTTTCTCTGAACCAGTTCAGTTGCAGGCCTCTGTGCAGTAAGTCGGTGAGAACAGCATTACAGCTACATAATTGGGATGGCCTTGTGTGAACCTATGGGAACTGGAGCATGTAATGAGCTAAACTGTTTTTGCTCCAGTGTTAAGAATACATTTAAATACCAATGGACTCTTTTCAAACACATATTAGCAAGATTAACAAGACTATTATTTTAGATTCAGATATACAGTAGATCTGGTATGCTCAGTCATGCATATTGAATTTCTACTTTTTGAAACTTTTTAAAAAGAAAGCCAAGGCTTTATACATTACTCATGAATAACTTGCCTCAGATCTTACATTCTTAATTGGGGCTCTGCTTCTGTAGTCTTGCTCTGGTAAACTTATAAAGAATTCCTTTTTTATGGGTAGAATCTAGGTAGGTGATTTCTTTAAATACTCATGGGGTATTTAGATAAATTGCTAGAATTATAAAACAGCTTTACATGTTATTTCCCAATATTTTGAGAGTTTAAAATTCTATAAAACGTGCGATTGCTATATCCTTACTGATATATTGATTGAATTAATGAATTGGTTGAATGCTCATAGCATTATTTTCCTATGGCTTAATTCATATGCTTGCTCCTGCTTTTGTCTCAATAGTAATTTATGTAAAGGAAATTTAGTGGAGACATTAAACTATTTCCAAAGAAGCCTTATAGCTGCATAGTTTTGTATATTTTTCAAAATTTAGAATTTTTGAGAATTTTATTTTGTCTTTGAGTATGTTTTCTATTCTAACACTTTTGCCAGATCTAACAACCCCAAGCAATATTTTTGTTTATCATTTTGCTAGGCAAGTAATCAGATTTGTTTTAAAAAATATTTTAATTTTTTGAGAAATTCTTGCAATATATTTTGATCATATTTAATCTCCCAACCCTTTCCAGACCTACTCCTACCTCCCTACCCATACAATTTTGTCTTTAAAACTTTTTAAAATGTATTTCTATGTGAGTCAGACACAGTAAGTAGTATACGTCTTTAATCCCAGCACTTGGGAGGCAGAGGCAGGTGGATCTTTCTGAGTTCGAGGCCTGGTCTACATAACTGAGTTCCATGACAGCCAGAGCTACATTGTGAGAACCTGTCTCAAAAATATTATTATGTGTATGGGTGTTTTGCTTGCTTCTGTATCTGGACACCACATGTGTGCCTGGTACCCACAGAAGCCAGAAAAGGGTGTTGGAGCCTCTAGGACTAGAGTTACAGAGGTTGTTAGCTACCATGTAGGTGCTGAAGATCAAATCTGGGTCCTTTGGAAGAGCAGTCAGTATTTTTAACCACTGAGCCATCTTTCTAGCCCTGTATCTTCCTTTAAAAATATCCCATCAAACTGAGCAGTGGTGAAGAACACCTTAAATCCCAGTACTCAGGAGGCAGAGACAGGTGGCTCTCTGTGAGTTTGAGGACAGCCTGGTCTACAGAGTGAGTTTCAGAACAGCCAGGGCTACACAGAGAAACCCTGTCTTGAAAAATAATGCCATCAAGTCCAATTTGTGTTGCCTAAGTACTTTTGGGTATGGGGTCCTAGAGCCTGGTAAAGCTACCAGGGGTCACATCCTTAAAGAAAATATACCCTATCACGGCAGCTGTGGTTACCAATAGCTCCTTACTAGTGTTAGGACTTCATGCTCATCCCATCCTCCACTCCAGTCTTGGAATTTTGTTCGTTTTGAAGTTGTACAGGTCTTGTGTATTTTGTCATAATTACTGTGAGTTCACCAGGCTTGAGAACACAGCTGTTGTGACTACCCTGTTATATTCATTCATTGCCTCTGTTTTTTCCTACCCTTCTCTTTCATAAGAGCCCCTGAGCCTCTTAGGAAGGTGTGCAACATAGATATCCCATTTGGAGCCGAGTACTCCAAAGTTTGCTTCTTATTCTCTGTAAGTTGATCAATTATGGGTCTCTGTGGTAATCACCATCACTACAAGAATGAACTCTAATGAAGGCTGAGAAATGCACTAATCTATGGGCATACAATAAGTCATTAGGAGTCAGTTTAATACCATGTCCATTTAGCAATGTAATAGTAGCAGTTCTCCCCTCAGTTGTCATCAATAACTGATGGAAGCAGATACAGAGATCCACAGATAAGCACTGACTTGAGCACCTGGTGTCCAGGAGGAGAGGGAGGAGTGATAATATGAACAATGGGGTGAAGACCCTGATGGGGAAACCCACAGAAACAGCTGACCCGAGTAAGTGGGAACTCTCTGACACTAGACTGACAGCTGTGGAACCTGCATGGGACCAAACTAGGCCCTCTAAATGTGGGTGACAGTTGTGTGGCTTGGGCAGTCTGTGGGGCCACTAGCAGTGGAACCAGTATTTATCCCTAGTGCATGAACTGGCTTTTTGGAGCCCATTCTCTATGGAGGGATGCCTTGCTCAGCCTAGATACAGTGGGGAGGGCCTTGGTCCTGCCTCAAGTGATGTGACAGACTTTGTTGACTCCACATGGGAGGCCTCACCCTCTCTGTGGAGTGAATGAGGGAAAGTGAAGGGAGAAGAGGAGGTGGAAGGATGAGAGGGAGAGGGAACTGGGATTGATATGTAAAATAAGATTGTTTAAAAATAAAAATAAAAAAGATATTGATAAGAGTGCCAGGTATGAATTTAATATTGTGGAGTTGGCCTTCAATCAAATCAAAAAGTGATTGGTTATGCCCATAACAGCTGATCCACTATTGCCCCAATTGACATATTTTGCAGGACAGTTGATACTGTAGTTTGCAGGGTTCACAGTCAGGTAAGATTGATGATGACATTTTCCCCCAATAGTATTCATATCTTTCCAGTATTATGAGAGCTAGCCAGTAGCTTTTAATCTTCCAGGTCAGTGCCAGCTTATTTCTCCATGTACTTTGATTCGAGTATGTGCTGTCTTTAGCAATAGGATCTAGGGCCTTACCATCAAGTTCTGGAGGGTAACCAAGAGTAATGGCAATAGCCCATAATATTTGGTGGTCTATGGTATCCCTTTGGCAAACAAGTCCAAAAGAAGGGCTTTTTAATTTGTAGCCTATGGTGTCTATTAGGGGCGTTGTCTCACCATTAAAGGGTATTTAAACTTTTAAATTTGTGTGTGTGTGTGTGTATGGAAGCTTCTATAGTAGTAGGTTTCCATATGACTTTTTCAAAAGGCTACTAGAATTAGATATTCCCTCCTCTATCCTGTTCTTCCCTCCCCAACCCCATTTAACCCTTCCTATTCACTTATTCCCCCTTCCCCTTTA
The DNA here is from genome assembly GCA_004026605.1 of Ondatra zibethicus. NCBI lineage: Eukaryota > Metazoa > Chordata > Mammalia > Rodentia > Cricetidae > Ondatra > Ondatra zibethicus. The sequence goes on along the minus strand of PVIU01011657.1, from coordinate 7,456 downwards.
TGTAACTGCAATCTGTCTCTCTTCCTTTCAAAGCCCTCCCCAACTCTATGGCCTGTTACTAGTTCTTTGACCTCTATAGGTATTCTAAATGAAACACATATCTAAATATTCAAAGTTAGCATTCATGTATGAGAGGAAACATACATACATGTCTCCCTTGGTCTGGGTTACCTCACCCAAGATGATTGTTTCCAGTTCCAGCCATTTAACTGCAAATTATATAATTTTATTTTTTTAACAACTGAGTCATATTCCATTGTGTAAATGCATCGCATTTTTTGTTATCCACATCACATTTTCATTTTCCACTCACCAGTTCATAGATCAAGGCTGTTTCCCTTTCTTGGCTATTATGAATAGAAAGCAATGCATATATATGAGCAAGTATCTCTATAGTAGGATATAGAGTCCTTTAGGTTTATGTCCAAGAGTAGTATAGCTGGATGATATGATAGACCAATTTCTAGCATTTTGAGCAACTATGATACTGATTTCTATAGTAGCTGCAACCTTTTTGTACACACACCATTCTTGTAATCCTTTTCCTTATGTCCACACCAGCATTTATTGTTCTTTTTTTTTAAAAAAAAAAAACTTAGCCATTTTGACTGGGGTGAGATGAAATCTCAAAGTAGTTTTGATTTGCATTTCTCTGCTATTTCTAAGCCATTTACCATTTCATCTTTTGAGAATTTTTTGTTAGTTCTTTGACCCAATTTTAAATTGGATTTAAAAAATTTTTCTTTTTAATTCTTTATATATTTTAGACACTAACCCTCTGTTGGATGTGTGGTTGGTAAATGGTTTTTCTGTGCCATTCTGAAGACTACCTCTTAATTCAAATGATGACATCCCTTGCTATACAGAAGGGTTTTAGTTTCATGAGGTTCCATTTGTCAGTTGTTGGTCTCAGTACCTGTGCTGTCAGGGTCTTGTTGAGAAAGTCCTTTTCTGTGTGTATAAACTGAAACATTTCCTACTTTCTCTTCTATCAGGTTTAGGGTATTAGATCTTATATTGAAGTATTTGATTCATTTTAGAGTTGAGTTTTATTCCAGCTTGAGAGATAAGGATCTAGTTTCATTCTTCTACACATAACTATTTAGTTTGACCAGAACCATTTGTTTAAGGTGTTATCTTTTCTGCAGTGTGTGTCTTTGGCCTCTGTCAAAAATCAGGTGGCTGAGTATGCATGGACTTGTATCCAGGTCCTTAATTCTATTCCATTGATCAATGTGGTTGTTTTTAGGTCAATACCAGACTGTTTCTAAATTACTGTTACTCTGTAGTATAACTTAAACCGTGAATGATGATTCCTCTAGTAGTTCTTTGATTGTTCCGGGTTGTTTTGACTATCCTGGTTATTTTTATGCTTCTATATGAAATTTAGGATTACTTTAAAAATTTCTGTGAATTGTGTTGGACTTTTGATAGGATTAAGCTGAATCTGTAAATTGCTTTTAGGACAGTTTTTTTTTCCACAATACTAATTGTAATGTTTTCCACATATAACTAAAATCCCAACTTGAATGCTTTCTATCTCTCTTTTATATAAATTGAGAATTTTTGATAATGATGGTTATTTATGTAGATTTGGCTGGCCTGGAACTCATGGAAACCAGGTGAGCCTCAAATTCATAGAGATCTGTCTGCATTTGCCTCCTGAGTGCTCAGGTGAAAGGTGTGTACCAGCACTCCTGGCCGTTTTAAGACTCCAGGCACACACACACACAATTTATAAATTATAAAATCATAAATTTATAAATATATTAACTTGAAGAAATTAATTAATTGATTAATGTTTTATATTACAGACAGAATATCTTCATGTACTCTGTTACAACCTTGGAGTAGAAACACGCAAGCAGAATAAATATAAAGAGAGTTCATTCTGGCTTAGGTAATGTAAAAAAATGAAAATTCATGGATATTATGTTACAGACCAGTTAATATTTGCTGTTTAGTACTTTGTTCATTTAAATCTTTTCTAACTTCAAAAGCCAACATGCCAAATTTATTTGCTTCTTTCACATGTGTTATTCAGAATTCTCTAGAGGAATGGAACTGATAGAAAGTATGTATGTTACAAAGGGAATTTATTGTAATGACTTATAACCAATAATGGCTCTGTGCACATTGGAGAGGCAGAGAACCTGGTTGCTGTCAGTCTATGAAGCTAGCTGCCTCAGCAGTTTCAATCTGGTGTCAAAGGCATTGAAGGTTCCTGAGCGAGTCAGTAGTGAAACTATTCCTTCATTTCACAGTGGAACCTAATGAAGGTAGATTCTGATGTATGCAGAGAATGGCTGCAGCAACAGAATGAGATGAACTCAATAGCAAGAAGCAAAGGCAGGGAGGCAAGCAGCAGTGCTTCTTTTCCAGGACTGGATCACTATCTGTGCTTTAGCCAGAATGTGCAGCCCACTCTCAGGCCGACTATTCTTCCCTCAGTTAATCTTTCCTGGAAGTGCTCACACATTCCCAGGTAGAGGCAGATCCAGTCAGGTTAACAACCAAGATTAACCATCACAAGTCCACCCCTTGCCAACTTGATACCCAACCATATGTTTTCATGTAATGTTTGATTTCCAAATGAAGACAGTAGCATGGTGTTAATTCTACTTAATATAATATAAATATCCCACATACAACAAAAATGCAATATCCTACTCCAAGAATAGATGAAAATGCCCTTGAGGGATGACTGATTTCTTAATATTCTGTAACTTAAATATGGCAGTATAGATTTACTAACACTTAGCTACTGATATTATTGATGTTATATTAAACAATGTGGTGGTTTGAGTGAGAGTGGCCCCTGTCATTACTCTGTTTCTGTGAAGAGACATTATGATCGTGGCAGCTTATGAAGGCAAACATTTAATTGGGGGCCTACTAACAGTTTAGAAGGGCTAGTCTGTGACCATCATGGTGGGGAGCATGGCGGCAGGCAGACAGGCACAGTGTGGGGGAGTAGTTGAGTACTTACCTCCTGGTCTGCAGGCAGGAGACAGACAGAGACGGAGACTGAGACAGGGTAGAGGAGAGAGAGAGAGAGAGAGTGTCATGGGCCATTGAAACCTCAAAGCCAACCCCCACTGACATACCTCCTCCAACAAGGCTACACCTAACAATCCTTCCTAAATAGTTTACCAACTGGGAACCAAGCATTCAAATATATGAGCCTATGGGGATTATTCTCATTCAGACTACCACAGCTCCCATAGAGTCATGTATTTTAATACCTGGTCTCCAGTTTGTGCAACTGTTTGGAGACATGGCCTTGGAGGAAGCATGTTACTGGGGGTGGGCTGTAAAGTTTCAAAAGAATCATGAGGTTCCAGATACTCTCTCTCTAACTTGTGTTTGTGGATCAGCATGTGAGTTCTTAGTTCTTCCTCTGTCTGCTATCTTGGACTATAACCTTATGAAAACATAAGACAAATTAAATTCTTTCATTTAGAAGTTTCCTTGGTTATGTTTCATCATACCAGTGGAACAGTAACTAGGACACATGGTAAAGATGCCAAGTGGTCACCCTGAAAATGTACATATAACTAATACTATATGTAGTCAACAGATTTTTATATATATGCAGTAACAATGTAAAAAAGGCCATGAATTTGATAGGGGTGTTGGAAGGAGGAAAGGGAAGGCAGAAATGAGGTAATTAAATTATGATCTCAAAATAAACAATAAAAGTATTATTACATAAGAAATGCCATCTTGACTTTAAAAGAGCGAAGAAAGAAAACCACAAATATATGCTTAATACATATGTATATATGTACAAACATATTTTTGACAAAAACAGATGAAACACACATGGTAAATACAATCCTCATTTTGGTAATTGGCCTTGTGGCCTTATTTGGTATTTATAACTATCTTCTATTATCCATTCTCTTTTCCCTCTATCTTCAATAAGTAAGTAGCTCAGTAGGTTTTGGTTCATTGCCTGGAAAGGTGACCCACATCTCCATTCCTGAAGATTATATACATACATACATACAAGCACACATATACACACACATACATACATACATACATAACATATATAATTTTACCTCAGTTGGGTTGTGTCTTAGGGTCTCTATTGCTGTGAAGAGACACCATGACCATGGCAACTCTTATAAAGGAAACATTTAATTAAAGTGGCTGTTTATAGTTTCAGAGGTTTAGTCTATTATCATTATGACAGGGTGTAAAACTATACTGGCTCCGTTCGGTGCTTTACTTGCTCCACGCTGTAGGAACTAGGCAGAAGATTTAAAAAACATACAAACATAGACAGAGACAGACAGACAGACAGGGCCACGGGGACATCCTTGAGACAAGAATGCCCACTTTATTGTGCTCAGGGGCAGCTGATATAGGGCTCTGGCCACGCCCCAGCTCTCGGGATCTTTCAGCTGCAGACTCATCAGAACCCACTCCCCTGCCATCAGGGTCTCGTGCTCAGAGCAGCTGCAGGCTTCTCAGAGCAGAGGAAAACAAGTTGTTTACAAGAAATTCAGGGTCTGGTGATCTGCAGTCCCCAACAACAGGGAGCATGGTGGCTGGGATTATGATGGTATGCAGGCAGACATGGTGTTGGCTACATCTTGATCAGAAGGCAACAGAAGTAATCTGTCTCATTGGTCGTGGCTTGAGCATATATGAGACCTCAAAGCCCACCCCTACAGTGACACACTTCTTCCACACCTACTCCACCAAGGCCTTACCTCCTAATAGTGCCACTCCCTATGGGGCAAGCATTGAAACATATGAGTCGATGGGGGCCATACCTATTCAAACCACAAAATTTTATTCATTTCCTTCAACTGTTTGTTTTTTTCTTGGCTTTCTTTAATGGATTTATTCATTTCCTCCAATTTTTTGTTTGTTTTTTCCTCACTTTCTTTAAGGGATTCATTTATTTGCTCTTTTTTTTCATCATGGAGATTTTTTTTTTCAAAAACTTACACTTCCTTCCCTTCTTCCAGTCCCCTCCCGCTCCCCCCACCCCTCCCTCCTCCCCCTGCATCCTTAAAAGAGGGCAGGGTACCCTGCCCTGTGGGAAGTCCAAGGCCCTCCCCCCTCCACTCCGGCCTGGAAAGGTGTGCATCCAAAAAGACTAGGCTCCCAAAAAGCCAATACATACAGAAGATATAGGTCCCAGTGCCGTTATCAATGATTTCTCAGTCTGCCCCCATTGGCAGCCACATTCAGAGTCTGGTTTGATCACATGCTATCATCTATCCTATCTTTGTGAATCTAAAGTTTTATGTCTAATGTATCTTTTATCATAATTAAAGAAAACTATAACTATCTGTCTTCAACTCTTCAAAGACCCCAGAAAGATATATTACCTAAGTAAACAAGAAGTGCATTGTAAATAACTTCCAAAGTTCTAGAATTGACAGAGACATCTTGCTGCCTGAACAGTCACCCATAGTCCTTCTGTAACATTGGGGCATCCATCTTCAGCACACAGGCCCATAGTATCCAGCAGACTTTTCCATGAAGCAGGAAATTTGAAGATCTGTTCTGCCTTGTAATGACAAATTTTATTAGTTGCCCTCTTCTGTGTCCTGCAGAATGTCTTCTGTGAAGCAGGAACCCTGAAGGACCATCCCATCTTTTGGAAAACTCAGCAGCTACTTTACTGTGGGTCCTTCATATCCAGTTCATACAGCATACCATAAAGCAGTCTAGGAAAGAACAGTTTGTTAGAAATTGACTGTGACCATTAATCACTTATAATCAACCTCCTTTAAATGAATACAAACCTTTATAAACAATCATTTTGGGAATTGGGCATAGTTTTCTCCATCTGTTTCCTGCTGTTTGTTGGACAAAGTATTTTTAGGGTTTATGGAGACCTTTTGTGGGGTTTTGCTCCATCAAACCACATTAGCCTGGAAGCAATCCACAGGTTCTCATCTTCTGTGGAAACAAAAGCAGAACCTTTTTTCCAAAGTAACATATTCTTAGACTCAAATTTTGAATCAAAATACCTTTACATTAGTTTAGCTTAACAGTCCCCAGAATCAAATATCTCTCTGCAGTCAAAAAAATTTAAAAACATAACAATATACACAATCCATACTCTCTGTGTATATTCTATCTTTACATGGCTTATTTTTCTTTACTCCTTTAATCTATGACTATACTCTTTCATATTACATTTACTGTCTCTTTAAAGACTTTGTTTTATTTTTTAAACCTATTTCTTTTTATAGCTGTCTATACTCTTTTTCTTCTCTCTCCCAAGCCTTTGTACATTTATTCAACACTGTGAACCATTCAGAGGTCTTTTTAATCTGAATATGTCTTTATTGGGTATCTATAATCATTTTCTGACTAGGAGCACTTTTTTAAAAAATGCTTAGCAGGAGTGGCTAGGACCAACTCCATAGCCTTCCTATTTGCTCTGCCCAGTTCAACATGGTGGAAGTATGTTCACTGCCTCTGTGAGCCATGCTCACTGTCCCAGCTCCTGGGACTCAGCAGGTCTATGTTACCATTAAGCAATGTGTAACATGCTACTCACAGATCCCATTTAAGTGCTCCATAACCACACCAGCATGAACCAGGAAGTTAGCTCTTAAAGGAACTATGCAGTTTTTGCTGCTAATGCCTTCTCTTAATGGAATCATGCCTCTGCTTGCCTCTAGCAAACGGAGCCCACCCGAGAAGTTGTGTTTAACTCTGTTCTTTTGTGTCTAGAATTCCTTCCCAAGCTCTCTCAGGTTTTATGTGGATGTAGTTGACCCATATTGGTGCACCTTTGTAAACAGAGACTGCTCTTACGTTTCCCAAATAATCACACAGAAACTGTATTAATTACAATACTGTTTGGCCAATAGCTTAGACATATTCCTACCTATCTCGTATATCTTATATTAACCCATTTCTATTAATCTGTGTATCACCACGAGCCTGTGGCTTACCAGAAAGTTTCTGGTGGTGGTGTCTCTCTACTTCAGCAGGTACATGGTATCTCCTTGATTCTGCCTACTTCCTCTATATATCTCTGTTCAGATATTCTGCCTGGCTTTACTCTGCTAAGCCATTGGTTTCTCTTTTTTCTTCTTCTCCTCTTCCTCTTTCCCTTCTCCTTTACCTCCATTTCTTAATTTTTATTTTCTTGCCTGACTTTGGTATCATGGTAATACTAGCCTTATAAAAAAGAATTTAGGTATTCAGCTTCTCTGGGCTTGCGAGCTAAGTGCTTGGTGACCTTTATTTTATAGCTAGGGTCCACTAATGAGCGAGTACATACCATAATCATCTTTCTGGGTTTGGGTTACCTCACTCAGGATAGCGTTTTCTATTTCCATCCATTTGCATGCAAACTTCAAGATGTCCTTGTTTTTTTACCGCTGAGTAGTATTCTAATGAGTATATAATCCACACTTTCTTGATCCATTCTTCCATTGAGGGGCACCTAGGTTGTTTCCAGGTTCTGCCT
>PVIU01011656.1:0-63687 GCA_004026605.1 Ondatra zibethicus | reverse complement strand
AGAGAGAGGTAAAGGGATGCTTGCACAGCATGTTTGCCTCTTATCCCACTTCACCACTTACAGGAGAGGTACAAAAACTGCAGGTTAAAATTGCACAACAAAATAAGACATAAATTACATGAAACCTTATATTTCACATGCATTTCCTCAATTATTCCTGTAATAGAATCTCCCTTATCACCTGAACTCAGAGCTAACCATCCCCAACAGTGCCATAAAACTTCAGTTTGTATTATTTGCAAAGCACACAAAACCTCAGCAGGTGGAGACCAAAATTCCCATGTATGTAAGTTTAAGGTAATGTGATCGTTACTATACAGTGACTCCTTGCCTACATTTCTGGATGGCTCTAGCTATTGTAGAGAGGCCTTAATTCTGTAACTGTAACAGTTAGGGCCTCATTGACAAAACCACCAGATCGGAACATTCCCTCTCCAACTCTGTCGTTGGCTCTGAGGTTAAAGGTGAGCTCTTTATCCTTCTGTGTTGTTTCTTTTGGGTGCCCAGGAGTTATAAAAGAAAACATCTTTTCTTGGGGGGTGGGGAAACTCATCCATTTACTCTAGACTGTGAGTTTTGTTTTGTTTTATTTTTTGGTCTCAAAACCAATCTCCCACTTTAATTTCCCCTCTAACGAAAACCTTCAACTCATGCTTTAGGTCTGAAAATATTTATAGTTTTAACACAGAAGTGCAATGTTAGCTCTACTTCTGGGAAACCGCTGAAAGAAAGAAAAATCAGGCAATGCAGGTGATTCTCATCAAGACGTGATCTCCAAAAGAGAAATACTCAAGACAACTTCAACATCCAGCAAGATGGAATCACAAAGCAGAAGGGTGAGAGCCATTAAGAATCATGCTTCTGAGAGCTGGCACACAAAAATCATTCACTACATGTTGTTAACGAACTAGGCCAGATTTTAAAAGTGTATTTTCAGTATGCTCCCAAGCTTAGAAATATATGAAGTTCTAAGCAATAAAAGGTTAACCGCTGAAATTTTATTTTTCCTTATTTCCAAGTTCCCTAGAATCCCCTCAATGGCCATGCTCTTCAGAAGCATGTCATGTATACACAAACGGAGAGTGTTGTGTCTTTCTCTGGAACTTACAACATCTAACTGGTGTCATCAATTCCTAAGTAGAATGAAGCAACCCATTCAGGAAGACTCGACCACTATCCAATGTAGGAAGGAAAATTATCTGAAATGCTCAGACTCTGCCAGGTCAGAGAAATGAGAATTACTCAAACCCCTGATGCTGACACTGAACCGTCTACCCTAGGCAAGCGGGCCAAATGCTGACACTTCAGATACAAAGGCCCTGTCAGTTCCTGCTGGTGCCGATCCTCCTTGAGCTTGGTGTTCTAGTCTAATTCAAGTGTGTTTGTTTTCAAACCATACACAAACCTTAGCTCTTTCAGTCGTACCTCTTGACAGAGCTGGTGGGGTGGAGACTCACCAACAGTCCCCCTCCCATGATAACTCTAACTGTAGAACTAATATTGATCAATTCACTGACTCCCAGGTTTGGACATTTCGTGAAACTGAACTATTTTAAAAAAATAAATAAGAGATCTCCTTCTGTTCCCACCTCAATTTTACTTTTTTTTAAGAGACATGATCTCAAACAAGCAGCTTCTCAAAAAAAAAAAAAAGGTGATACATCAGACAAACACAAACACAAAATGACACAAAATGATATGCACCACCATCCAGGAAAAACATCCCTGAAAAAGGACATCACAGGGTCTCCTCTGAGTAGCCATTTCTTGCAAATGAAGATGGTTTAATCATTAATCTAAGAAATCATAAAAGTTTTTTTAGAAAATTAGTTAGATCACAAAGGCTACTTTTTGTTTCATTAAAGATAACATATTCCAATGAAGAATCAAGCAATTAGCTGCATGATAATTTACCTTTAAACCTTTAGCTTTCAGAGCTCGAAGGATGGGTTAGCACTTAAGAGTACTGACTGTTCTTTCAGAGAAGCTGGTTCAATTCCTAGCACCCACATGATAACTCACAATCATCTGTGATTTGAGTTCCAATTGAACTGACATCCTCTTCTGGCCTCCACAGGAACCAGGCATATATGTGGTGCATGGACATACATATGCACAAAATACTTGCATGTGTAAAATAAACAAAATTTAAATGAATTTTCCCAATACTTCATGGGCAAGAAAAACAGGGCTGGGTTTGGAGCTCAGTGACAGAATGCTTGCATAGCATATGCAAAAATCTTCAGTATCTATCACTGGGAAAGAAAAAGTAGGGGAGGGTGTTTGAGACCTAATTTTATTAGTACTTACTGTCTACCAGTTGGGGTCTTCAGAAACTTGCTAGGTTATTTCTTCAGAGCAAGTTTAGGTTGCTTGCTGGGCACCAGAATGCCCTTTTGTCTTGGTTTGGAATCCATTAAATCATACCAAACACACAATAAACCTATTATATTACAGACAAATGTGAACACATGCAAAACCAAGGGTTTTAGGGGAGTTTTCCTCTGACTGTTGCTACACATATATCTCCACACAGCAAAGCATCTCAAATCTGAAAAACCTAAATCTCAATTCTAAATTTCACTTCCATGGCAATAAAATCTGCTTACCAGGAACTGAATCTTCCTTCTCAATCACTCTTAATATTTCCAGAGCCACCCAGATTACCCATGTTGATTTTCTGGCCAAGTCCAGGCTAACTTATCATCAAGTACAGGGAATGTAACATGGATTAATCACAGACTTTTGTCTGCTTCAAACTCATCATGTAGCAGTTTAAAGGTAATGCAAGTTTTAACAAGAACCAAGAAGCAAAAGAAAACAGAGGCAAAATGAAAGTAGATTCCCTGCAGACATTTGGTTTCGGCTAATGGGCTTTAGGTAGCTCTTGGACAAGGGTCAACATTCATAATCATGTTTTTTCCAGCTCCCTAATCCAAATCCAAAGGTAGTGGTTTCTTTTATGAATATTTTATCAGACAAGAATAAATGCAACATTTTATTTGGATTACACCACTCAGAGAAAGGGGGAAATAGAGAAAGGCCAATAAATCTTAAAGAGTTAATTATTTATACAGAGAAAATTTACTTTCTATGTTGTGACTTGTTTTATTGGTACACTGCAGCTCAATTTAGATTAAGAAGCAAAAGGATTATTGTTTCCCAACAGAGATGTATCATAAATAAATACAGCATATTTTTGTATTTGCCCTAAACCATCTGAAATTTTTCAAAATAAAGGGAGAAATGCATCCAATTTTAACTCTTCATCTAACAATTAACTCTACTGAGTATCAAAAATGTAGTAATAATGGCTGCATAAACAAGACCAGAACAATGGCAATAACAATGGACACATTAACTTGGAAGGCGAAAAATTTCACAGGGTCCCACCCCTAGACAAAGAACAACAGGCAAATATTGACTGGTGGGAGAGGATTAGAATACGTAGAGTGGTCAGCCCTGAAACCATATACACACAAATAAATACACCAGAAGGTTGTATTTATATGTCTGTGTGTACACATATATACATTTATATGCGGCAATAGCAAAGCTGCTTATATGTCTGTGTATGCACAGACATAGATATATATGTGACAACAGCAAAGACAAGAAGGCTTTCAACTTGAGGAAAGGAAGAGGCAAAGTGATGTAATCCTATTCCAGTTTTTAAAAAAATGTGCTTTGTTTCTAAAAAAAAAAAAATGTAGTGTTCTGGCTAATCGGGGCAGAATCTTTGCCTAAGAGATGAGGTCAATGGGAGGGCTGTTGTCATAATCACTCTGCCTTTGCTCATTCAGTTTATCTTACCCAAAAACAAATAAAGTGCAGCATCATTCTGTGAGGCGGAGTGTGCCAGCATCTATTGTAGCACTTTGGTCCTGTCATGATCTGAACTGTGGGTCTGTAGTAATCATTGCCTGAAGTAAAGGAAACTATTATCCTGTCAGAAAACAAGGAAAATTTGAAGGTAAATTTCACCTGGCACAAAGTATATACACAATAAATTCTATTAAATTGGACAGGAGAGTGGGTTGATGGATAGGAAAATGAATGGATCCATGGATGGATGGATGGATGGATGGATGGATGGATGGATGGATGGATGGAAGGAATGAAGAGAGCTGGGGTAACAACTGTCAAACAAGAGATTATTCAAAGCTGTTGGAGAAGCCCCAGAGATGCATCTCTGCTCCAATCTGTTTGCACCCTCAAATAAGTAATGAAACTTCCTCAGATAGCTACAAATGAATCTAAGTCACAAAATTCTTACAATCTGTTGGAAGTTCCCTGGGATAGGAAGGAATTTACTAAATTTAAATTCAAATTGGTCCTTCAAATCCATCACAGTTTAGTTTTCCCCTTAACTCATTTCTTGCACATCTTACAATAAAACATACCTAGAAAGGATTAGCCAAATTATCAGAAGTGTAAGATTATTTCTCTGTGTGTATGCTCTTGTGTGTGGTAAGTGTGCTTATGTATGTCTGTGTGTGTGTGCATGCACGTGTGCACACACGCGTGCACACACGTGTATAGGCCAAAGGTCAATGTCTGGCACTTTCCTCTACCCTCTCTACCCTCCCACTCTCCTGTCATCACGACGTTTGCCTATCATCAAGACATCATGGTTTTGCTTCTTTCTAAAGTTCCAGGCCATGCCAGCCAGGGAGAATTGCAAAGTTTGTTTCCCCACTCATTACATGAGAACATGTACCTAGTTCTGTCCAAGGCGCTGTGACCACTATGAGCATGTCCCGTGGAGAAGGGAACATCTTCTCCCTCTTTTATGAAACCTGATGAAACCTGGACATGCTTAGTAGGCTAAGTACTCTTCAGTATGATGTGCTGGACACTCACAAGGAGCAACCCTCTGCTGGGTCTGACAGGCAGGACACAGGGAAGGAAAGGAAGCCTTGTATGCTACAATCCACACCCCTAGAGAGGCTAAGTAACAAGGAGGTCCCAAGGAGAAACACATGGATGTCCCTGGGAAGGGGAAATAGAAAAGATCCCCTGGATAAACTGGGGGCAAGGGGTGAGAGGTGATGAGAACATGAGGGACAGGTTGGGCAGGTTGGGAGTAATGAAAGAGATGTCTTTATGGGGGAGATGCATTTCAGGATCAGGGAGAAACCTGGTGCCAGGAAAACTCCCAGGAATCCACAAGGATGACCCCAGCTAAGACTTCTAGCAATAGTGAAGAAGGTGCCTGAACTGGCCATCTCCTGTAATCAGATTGGTCACTACCCTAATTGCAGTCAGAGAGCCTTCATCCAGTAACTGATGGAAACAGATGCAGAGATCGACAGCCAAGTACTGGACTGAGTTCTGGGAATGTTGTTGAAGAAGGGGAGGAGGGATTGTACCAGACTGGGGAAGTCAAGGTCATCACTAGGGAACTCACAGAAACAAATAATGTGGACTCATAGGAACTTACAGACTCTAGACCGACAACTAGGAAGCCCTGCATGGGGCCGACCTAGGTTCCCCCATATATATATGAGAGAGAGAGAGAGAAGTGTGTTGCTTGGTCTATCTGTGGGACTCCTATCAGTGGGATCAGGGCTTTTCCCTATAGCTTTGGGTGTCTTTTGAGAATCTATTCCTCACACTGGGTTGCCTTGACCACCTTAATACAAGGGGAGAAGCTTAGTCATACCTCAGTTTCATATGCCATGCTTTGTTGACACCCATGAGAGGTCCCTTTTCAGAACAGAGGAGTACTTGGAGGGGGCAGCGCACAGGCAGGATAGAGGAGACAGGAGGAGAAACTGCAGTGGGGATGTAGAATAAAAGAAAAAATTGACTACTATAAAGAAAAAAAAACTGGCCTTTCTTTTGTTGGGACTTTCTATTTTTCCTAAATCCCAGTTATGGGGTTGCAAAGACAAACCAAACGCAAATGTGAGAGGCACAGTTTAGTAGGCAGCAACGTTATATACTTGGTACAGAATATATTAGAAAGCAAAGAAAAAAATACAGAATTTTAAGGGAAAATGTGGGAAGCATGTGTTATGAAGTGTTAGTATGAAAGGAAAGGTGTAGCGAGTCTAACAAAAAAAAATCAAGATGAATGTTTGTGCTCTGAGCCCGGGACTATGTGCAATCCAAAAACAATATCTGGTTGAAGTGATATGTTCGCATACTCCCAGCTACTCCAGGGCCAAGAGGATCATTCATACCCAAGAGTTAGATAATAAAAGTCTAGGAACACATTAAGACCCCATCTCAAAATAATAATAATAGTCCAGAATTCACTCTGCTAATATGTATGTTTCTTTATCATTTTCTTATCAGTTAAGCCTTTTCCTAACTAGAAGCCAGGCTCCAAGGAGATAAATAACTTATTTGCTGTATGCCTGAATTCCCAAATCTTCGAAAAATCCTCGAAAAGTTGACATGGAAACTTGAGAGTTCTTCTTCATTATATAGAGTCAGAAAGAGAAAAGGCCCCAGGAACAGGAGCGAGGCCACCTGCATTTGTAACTTCCAAATGGAAAGTGAAAAAGGAACAAATGTGGTCTCATTGCTTTCCATCAAGAGAAAACTCCTTACCACAGCAATGTTCATTATGCAGGTTACCAAACACAGCATCTCTTTAGAACATCTGAAATGACAGAATGTATATATACACAAGAGAACCAAAAAGACCACCATGGCTGTCTCACCTTCCATGTATGTCCTAAACAGACTTGAGGAACTCCAACTAAAAGAACAAAGAGAATTTGGTATCTTAGTATCCTTAGTATCTTAGGAACCTTAGTAATTTTACTTACAATTCCTAATTCTCACTTTTAAAAGTAGCATTGTCTCCTTTGCTAAATTTTAGCTCTTGATATTCAAAGTTAGTCTGGAAGGATTACATTAATAACCTATTCCATAATCCTAATTTTAAATATTTCCAAGATTCCGCCTAGAAAGCAAAACGGTTATGTAATAGTGTCTGTTTTATCAAGACACAGAACCATACCCATAAAGTATCCCTGAAAGTGCCGAGGGCCTCATGGGTCTCAAGACCCATGATGGTACTATGCTATGTGTCCATAGGCCACAGCCGCCATGCAAAATCATTAAGCTAATGCCCATGGAGAGTGTGAACAATTGGCACGTACAATTACTATCCCCTACAGAACTGGCATCAACAAGGAAATACAGACTGATGGCAACCCAGCAGGAGAAAGAGTTACAGAATTATGGAACTGTTCTAAATATCATAGGTTATTTCAATGGATTTAAAATTTCCTATCCAAATTTCTTAGATAAAACACAGAAGTCCTGCCTTATGGTGGCCCATGCCTTTAATTCAGAGGCAGAAGCAGGTGAAACTCTCTGAGTTCAAGGACAAGCTTGTCTAGAATAGCAAGTTTAATGTCAGCCAGTGATATACAGTAAGACCCTGTCCTAAAAAAAAAAGAAAAGAAAAGACTATTTTCACAATGCATATTACTTTTACAATTAGCCAGAAACAAAACTTATGCATCAGCCAAAGAAGGATAAAAGGCTCACAGACCTTAAGTCCTCACAAAACTGGCAACTCAACTAAAAACAATCCATAACGTACTTGGAACCCTAAAGTTTTACTTCTGGATATGATATATCCAGAATATATGGCATACTCTGCAGATAGGTCTTGGCTAAACACTTGGGTCACACTCTGCACATGAATCCTTTGCTAAACTAAATTCAATCAAATTCTATCTCCACCAAATAGTATCATCCCTTAGTTTAGTTCATTTGGACCGCAGATTGGAAGAATGAAGGTGTCCACTCTCTAGCTGTAGGGCTCCACTATTTGCACTCATTTGCACTGCCACAAGGCACACCCCTATGGTTGGACAGCTCTGCATTGGTTCCAATGTGGTTACAGCAGACATAGTAATAAGCTCAGTACTTACACATGCTGTGGACGTTTTAGACTATTTCACAATTATTACTTGATATACACTTCATAGGGATATTTTACATTTATTACTTGAATAAATGTACTACAGAGAAAGAAATATGAAAAAGAATGCGCACTGACCGCATCCCTATTATGTAGGAAGCTCTTTGAACATATTATGTCACTGGAAGCAGCACTATGGGTAGTATGTCTCTCATACAGATAAAAGACAATAAAGCTCAGAAAGTCTGGTAACCTATGCAGAGTTGCCCATTGTTACATAATAGGTGATACTTGAACTCGGGTAGATCTGACCCGAAGCTCCTCCCAACGTACTGCATAGGTAAATCACACTTATTTCTGCATCCCAACACTTATTGCCCCTTTCAAAAACCCCTGGTTACTGTCCAGCCTGCTGTGAGACTCATTGCAACAGTCCCGATTTACAGGATACACACTTTCACATCAGGTTTTTTTCCCCTTAATTGGATGTACTTCTTCCTACCTAACTATGCAAACATTATTCTCCCTGCAAGGGCCATTTTCTACACAAAGTCTCACTTCCTTCTCTCAGTGTGCGTTGCACAATTTGGTTTCTGTGAGCATGTTAGGAGGGGGATGATCTTCCTTGTGCTGTTGTATAATTAGATTTCAAGTCCGAGAGCGTTAGAAATTCCTGTGTTTTAGCTCTCCTCGAATCCTACAGTCCTTTCCTTCACTGTTCACAGCCTTAAGTAGCAAAAATGTCTCGTTACTGCTGCGAATGTTATCATTTGACCACTTTGTAATAAACTGGGAAGCCATATCATGTGTTAAAAATTGTGTTGAGCTGGCAGTCAAGAGACATGGTTGGCATTCTATGCCATAAATTAGTTGTGCCAAGTGGGACAAGGACCTATAAATAGAGTGCACCCCAACTTCTGCCGCTTGGAAGGGACAGGCTCCAACTAGATGTTATGTAAGCATAATGCTTGTCCTTATTTGCTTTGAACTGCGGTTCTGAAAAGAGAATTTATATTCTTTGAAGCCAGGTCTACTCGTATTTTTCTCCCTCTCTGGCTTCCTGTTCATTGATGAAGTCCAGCAGACTCAGTATGAAAACTACAGACACTAATAGAAAGCTCTTTTCAAATAAGAACCAGTTTACTGAAGCAAAACCCGCATGCACTCCACAAATACTTAACGTGCATGTGTCTGTGAATGTGATGTATTAGCGAAAATCACAGTGCTCTCTGCTCTGAAACTCAGACTGCCACCTGATACTATAGTGACAGAATATGACATGAAAAGCTTGGGTGAATGTCATCCCATCTCTCCAGCTACTCACCTTTCCTTACATTTTAATTTTTACTTGGATTTCATTTAAGAAGCTCACATAAATCAGAGATGGAAGGTAGATTAAAATCTGTTAATGAAGTGTAGTTTGTTATTAATATTGTGGGGTGACTATGCAATCTTAATATTATTAATTAATATTAATAAATGTATTATGCAATATAAGTAATATATGTTAATATTATTAATGTTGATGTTATGCAATATTAACATTATATAGTCTGCTATTAATCTGAGGAATACATATATTAATGTAAGGCTGCATGCTTCAAAAGTTCTCGAAATAAGAAGAGCAAACGCAAGTACTGTAGGGAGGATTGTAAAAATTTCAATGGGATAAGGCATTCTTTGCAACCCATTTTATCTTTCAGGCTTCTACTCTTTAATTCAAGGTTTCATTTAACTCATCCATTAATATGAATAAGAAGTTATAGACTCTACTTTGATTCAGCAATCAAACTAGCTACTTAGTTTCAATTTTGTCATATGAGATGAAGTGCCTTAAATTTTTTCTGGAACATACTAAAGATATGAAAGTAAGATGCTTAAAGAAAAATTTAAATATTTAAAGAAAATTTAAATAAGTGCGAAAAGACAGGAAATCTTTATATTTTAAAGTCTGTAAAAGGCAGAGGTAAAAGAAAAAAAACTATGGAATGTGAAGGAAATTTATCCTATATGTGAAAGAAGATGATGATTGAGAAAATAGTTAAAGTCATGGTTTCAGGGAAGGCTGGGAAATATTCTACATCATCCCTACTCTTATACTGTTTCAAATAAATAGCTATAATTGTAAAGTTAGATATGTCCAACTCTTTATGGTATGGACTAAAATTCTCGTACAGTAGAACTGTTTTCTCACACATTCTTTACCTTAAATCAAATACAGCCACCAGGTTTTTGTTTTTCCTGTGTTTTCTCCTTTACTCCACCAGGTATGTACACATTCTATGCAAAGGTTCTTTCCAACAAACCATTCACTGCTAAATGAATGTTCTGCCAAAGCATCATTACCTTCCTTAGAAGGCTCATTTAGCCTGGCATTTTTGCATCCAATGTTGGAATCAAACTTGTTGGGGATCTTGATAACCCTGGGTCTAAGGTATTGACATCGTACAATGGAAGCTCATGTCTTAAGTAAACAGGTTTTGTCTGCATTTCTTGCCTTTGCTGTGGCAATTGCTCTTCTACTACGAGCATTCTCAATAACTAAGTGTCTAGACTTGACATTGGTACACAGGGACCCCAAACATTGAAAGGAATGAGGATGCAAGAGAGAATTTGGGGTATTGTGTAAATGTATTGACTTAGGGTTTTTTGTTCATTTGTTTGTTTGTTTGTTTTGTTTTGTTTCTGTTTGCATGAGGAAGAACTATTAATTTCCCATTTCTTTTAATGGGAACATTTGAATGACTCTTACACATCAAGCATACTAGAGGGTGCTTCACAAAGTTTGGCTTGTTGTCTGTGGATATTATTATATCACTTTACAGCAAAGGACAAAACTCTGGGAGGTTCAATGAGGTCTCCGAGGTCGTATGTGAGAAACCAGATATGTCCTCAATGTGTCCAACTTCCACAGCTGGGATAGCCGCCAAAGCTCCATGGCTTTCTTTCCCAGCCATCCACCTGGCTCACTACCCCACTTACTGTGAGTGAGATGCCTAAGAAGCTAAGACTGTGTGTTCAATTCCCACTAGGCCAGTTCATTTAACAGCAGAGGAGAAAATGGCTTCAGATTGTGTTGGTAATGTGTTCCTTTGCTCTCATCCCTGATAGCTGAACACTTCAAGGTGACTTCAGGACCACTGATCACAGAAGAGGGCTATGGTTCTTTGCAGAAAGCAGTGTGCATTCCGATGAGAGTTGTTTGCTGGACAAGGTGACTTTTTCAAGTTTAAAGTACTAATAATCATGTGGTTGGGCCATCTCCCTGGAACTCTGCTTATATTAAATGAAACTCTTTTTGTGACTTCACACCAAGTAGGTTTTTCTAAAGGCAGCACCATCATATCAAATTATATAAATAATCCAGAAATGTGCTCTTGTATATCCCTCCCTGCTCTTCGTCAGTCACCCAACAATTTGCAAAAATAACCAAAGGAAGTGTTTTTGGTGGGCTTTTGAAGATATTTTTAGCTAAGCAAGGAGAGGTTTAAAATGTAAGTATGTGAGTGCCTGCCATTTAGAGAAATCACCTGCTCTCAAAGTCCCGTGGAGAAGTGGAATGTTTTCATGTGTGTCATTCAGACAACATGTGGACTGCATTAAGTCAGGTTATTGCAGGGCACGCCACGTGACACTGCTGAGCCACATTTAATCATCAGCAACACAACTTGCTCAATGCAACATAAATTTAAACTGGAGTGGGATTTTTTCCCCTCAAAAAAGGCAACAGCTGCTGTAGATAACAAATGCCCACACTACCCCACACTGAGAGGGGTTTGTGTTTGACATGATCTGAATTACATGTAGGTAGAGAAGTACATCTATATTTAGGGGCATCTCTAAATATGAACGATAGTGCATAGAATACATTCTCTAAGAGGCACAAACCTTGTGTGTGTGTGTGTGTGTGTGTGTGTGTGTGTGTGTGTGTGTGTGTGTGTTTTAATAGTAAGTCTTGTAATTTTTCCCTAGTAAATAAAAAGCATCTTAAAATATATCCTTAAAAATTAGGTGACACAGACAATTTTTGGCTCAGATAAGTTGTCTTTGGAACCAGTAGGCCGAATATTTAGAATTTTAATTTAAAGATAAAATACCCTGAAAGCAGGCACTAAAGGCTCAGGAAAGCAAAGCAAAGCTGAGCTATGGAGAAGCAAGAAAGGGAAGAAAGTAGAGATGAGCAGCTGACACCGACAGCAGTTCATATCTAAGAAAAGTCAGTGCCCACGGCCGCCCGAGCCAGCTCCGCAGGCCTGAGAATAGTATGCACTTTCCTGGGCTTTTCATTTGCTCAGTTACCCTTTTCTGTTCATACTTGGATGCTAGTTAATGTTATAATTTCAACTACCTCAATTTTGATACTACTTTTGACCTTCAGGTTTGAGAACCTGGGAGAAGGAAGAAGAGAAATCTCTTCTACAGATGTCCCCAGGTCCGGTCACTCCCACTATAACACACTGAGCCCATACACAGAAGAGTCACCCAGGTGTTGGCATGTAAAGCTCTCTGATCACAACTGTCTGCCAAGGAGAACATTGGAAGGTTTTGCAATGTCTCTTTTTAGTTCATCGATAAATAGAGATCCATTTTGTTCAACACAATTTGGGACACTAAAAGCAAGTATATTATTAAAGATGCAAAATTGAAGCTTCAGAAACATTTCCGGGTGATAATAATAATAATAGCTCAGTTCCTCAGGGTATAGTCCATGAGTATGTCTTAGAAATTTATAGAACCATTTGATGTGTGCTAGGCACGTCTGCTGCCTGACCTAATGTAATCCATAAGAAAATTAGAATGAACACAGGAGAAGCTTGCACAGGTTAAGGCACTTAGCCAAACTTGTGTAGCCAGTATATACATCATATAGATCACGAACCCAGATCTCACTGGAAGGAACCCCAGCTTCCAGTCAAACAGTTATCCTTTCAAATGGCCTCACAACCTCACCCACACTTGGTGTGTTTTCTGATTGTTCATGCTAAGCCTGCTTCCCCTGGAACTCCTTGTAACATAGCATCTTAATCACATGCCTACTTATACATCTAACACAACGTAAGTACATATTTGCTGGATGCAAAGTGTTCTCACACACTTCCCCATCACTTAGCCTGTCTTCCTCCTGCTACAGTTGAGGTTCCTGGAAACAAGACCAGGCTTACAAAAGACCTGGGTTCCAGGAGCAGCTTTAGGTCTCCTGTTTGGATAACACTAGGAAGTTTATCGCTTATTACACTTTAATTTTGGTTCCCTCATCTGTAGCTCCAAATGTGTATTATAAAATCTGTTTGTGGAAATCAAAGTGTTAAATTTTCCTTCTCTACAGAAGGAAAGAAGAAGGACAGACCCCCTGAGGATCTGCTAATTCTCCTGGATGGAAACACCATTCGTTCACTCACAGAGTGTCTCTTTCTGCAGGATAGGCCAGAGGATGGGTGTGCAATCGTGAGAAAAGAAATCAGATTCTGCTCACATGGTGCTCAGATCAGGGGAAGGCATCTGCACAGCTCTTATTTCAACATTATTGAAACATACCCACAATTTTAATATTTCTTAGAGGAACTTCCATGAACTAACTTAACATCTAGTGGATCTGTAAGGTTAATAATGGACAGTTCTTAAAAAGTATTGAGTAAAGGTTGTGTCTGACACCAGAAGGGTAGTTTGCCAGGCTTGAGTAGTTACTGACAAGGAGGAGAGTTCTAGAAAATAGCAGGAACTGTCCTAAAAGCACACCAACGCTTTTAGCGTGGAGGTGTTCTATTGAGAGTCCTTCAGATACGAGACTGTACTCTACCCCAGATGCTATTTCAGTAGGATGAGCAACATGCACAACTTGGCCTTGGACACCTCCCTTGGTCAGAAGAAACCAAAGAGAATCATTTTGACACTTAGATATTGATATTTGATGTAGCATTAACTATTAAGGAGAATTACACCACAATATTGAAAAACGTCCATCATTATTTACAGAATTCATCACACTAAATATGACATTTCTTTGGTAAATAGACCTCTTAAGCCTGGCTGGCATCAAGTTAAAAGTATGCTTATATTCCTGACACTTCCGTTCTGTAGGATTGCAACTTATTTTTATTTCTCACAAAGAATTATGGGATGTATATTGTTAATAGCCCCATATCATCCCATCAACGGGTAGTTAAGGAACAAATTTTTTATAAGAAAGGAAGGAAATATTTGCAGTGTGAGATGTCAACCAATTCCTGAGCTGGCTAAACCCAGAGTAGGAAAACCCTTCTATGACACATTTTCAAGACCTCACCATTTATGGTCACACGCTTTGCCCTTCTTTTCTTCTCTTCAAATGCCAGGCGTGCATGGGTGAGGCACATGTTTCCTCTGCCAGTGCCTGCTTAAGCAGTTTACTAATTTGTAACTCAGTAAACCTTTCCCTGCACTGAGCACCTTGAGGTTAGCACATCCCTAATCATTACTTGATAACAGAAACCTGCAAGCATCACAGCCCTAGTAACAAGAACATTGTATCTTAGCAACCAGCCTTGATATTCAAACAATTTCATTAAGGCATCCACCTCTTAGCAGGTGGGTGAGTGCGGGTGTTGATAAACATTTATAACATGATCAGCCATTGTGTTTGCCAACACTATAATCAGCATGACAAATTCACAAATTTGTTTACAAGCTCCTAGATACCCGAGCTAGGTAGGTAAAAGATATCTCAGACAGGTGAGGGGATCCAAATATCAGATTCTTGTTTGAAGCATAGAGTTTTCTTAGAAATCTATGAATTTAAGAGATTGGCAGGCTGTTTTCTGTACAAAGCCATCATTAATATTTCCGTTGCGGTTTAATCTTCAAACAGTAGAGTTGAATTTAAATGTCTCAGAAGCAAAATGAATTGAAACTATAGCAACATTGAGATTTCTGAGGTCTATACTGAAAGGGAGCTGGGTTTCCTTCTCCATACGGAGAGGAGCTAGCTAACAGATCTCTGCTATTTATTGATCTTTATCGTTAACGACTTAAAGGAAACGAAAGTGGCAAAGTCCACTTTCTTAGGAGAAAATTTGACACCCAGCAACTTAAGTATTTTAGACTTCCTTATGAATATGCTTACATTCACTGGTCCACATGTGAACAAACTCTTATCTGTTCAGTTCAACCCACACTGATCTAGAGTCTTTGAGTTTGTTGGAAATGATATTTTAAAGAGATTTTATGCGTGTTAGTGAGCAATCAAACACATACATACATATAGATGACTTTTTTTTCTTTTTACATCCCAGCCAACCTTATGGTCACCAAAACTGAAAAGCCTTCCAATCTTTAAAATTCCAAGACAGCACATTTCTTTCTTAAGTTATATAACACAGCTCCTAAAATGACTATAAGTCCTAAACCTGTGATTGTTCAAGTGTCTCCAGGTCTAAAGTTCACTATGGCATGCCCGGGCAAACAGGTAGAAGAAAAACAAGAGCTTTTTTACTTTCTGAAGTTTGAACCTTGAACTCACAGCACATGCAGGGCCTCTGGGCTCCTCATCTTTGAATAAGCTATTAATCTACCTGAAATAGGTGAACTTCAGTGAAGCATTATCAAATAGGTAACAAGTTTCCTTTCAAATTAAAACCAGCCATGATGAAAAACAAGCTTGTTGACCTTGCTTGCTCACCGTGAACCATGACACGTCAGTTAAGAACGGCCACCTGCACAACTCCAGACTTCTTCAACAGCTAGCATCACAAATTTAGAAACATTCAGAGACCAAAATAATAAGCCTGAAAGGCCAACAGCTTCACACTCATATATCATTGGAGAAGGAAGTAAAAAAGGAAGATGGAAGAAAAGAAGGAGGAGGGAAGGGGAGAAAGAGGAAAAGGCGGAAGAAGTAAGGGGAAAAAAATCTTCCGGAAGAAAAAGACACTTAAAAACTTTAACAGTTTTAGTCATTGGCATGCAACTGGGCTAAATTAAAAAAAAAAAAAACAGCAACTTTTAAAAAGTGCATTTATGTGAATAATACCAGAGTGGCAGAGGCAAAAAACAGAGGTGGGCTGAGGAGGACGGGGGTGGGGGAGAAGTTGCTACGTTTATAAAATCCACTGTCACACTGTGGATTCCTACTGATTTCTTGAAGGTTTCTGCTAATGATTTTTTTTATGATTTGCCCATGTGTATGTGGATGTATATATATTATATATTATATATATGTATGTATGTAGATATATATGTATGTAGATTTATATATATTTTATATATATATATATATAAAACCTGAGGAAAACAATACTTGAGTTCTTGAGGTTGATTGCATGAGTCTGGCAGAGCCCAAAACAAAGATGCAGTTAGAATGAGGGGCTTCAGTATCCGGTGAGTCTTTAAAGCACTCCATAGAAGCACAATTAAGTTCATTTTCCTAATCTAAGTCTTCTTTAAAAGTCTTTATTTCTTATGAAAGCTTAAAATGCTTTCTAAGTGAACTTTGAGGCAAGAACAAGTGTGTTTGTGGATGTGTAAGAGCGTGTCTAGATGAAACAAAGAAAGTATGTTGTTCGTTTTTACTTACATCATCGGTAATTTCATTTTACTTTTAGAAGGGACCTATAAAATTTTCTAGTTTCATATTTAATGAGACTTTTCTTATAATTTGTGATCATTAAAAATACTAGCCTTCTAAAGCATATATAAATCAAGTTAAAATATGTATATTTTGCTTCTCGTAGAAGCAAGACTTTCTCTATTTGATTTTGCCTTCTGTGTAGCATCCCACCTTATGGATTGTCTTGCAGCAAAATAGAAAGGATACACTATGTTCCTCATAGCACTGACTGGTAAAGGCTCCTCTGAGATGCTCTTCTCTGCTTGTGCTTAGCAGTTAAGGCAAGTTGTATGGCACACCTTAGAAGCCCACCTCACAGAGAGGTGCCCACTAAAATCAGGCACCGGTGTGAACTTTAGGTAACCAACAGCAGGCAGTGCATGATCAAACAGAGGAATTCAGCAAATACACAGCTAGTATGTTTTCAACTTAGCTATTAAAATATTAAAACCTGGGTCCCAGAGGCCACAGGTAAGAGCTGATCTCAGCGATGACTTGTCATCATATAAAGCAGTGCTCTGTGGTCCCTGGCAATGAGCCACCTTCCCAGAGAGCCCAAGAGCAGCCCCTGTTAGCAAATTGCGAGGATTAGAAATTTTGCCCAGTATCCAGCGCTTGCTTTCTGTGTGGTACTTTCCACCTGCAGGTATCAAGGGGCAGAATAAACATTAACTCTCAGATCCTGTCAGCTTTACAAACCTATGAAGATGGAAAACTACAGTTTGGGGTTAAAATTCCTTCCTAACTCCATTTTTCTCTTTTCCAAAGACAGAAATAAGATTCATATTTCAACAAGGTTTGAGTTTCATTTAAAAAAATAAAAAACTAAGATACCCATAAAACTGATATTTCAAAGTCCTTCTTTCTAATTATAATCCTTCCTTGATTTTGTTTTGTTTTGTTGGGGTTTGTTATTTTGTTCCTTTTCAATTTGTTTGCTTATTTTATTGTTTTCTTTCTTTTTGAGACAAGGTCTCACTATCTACCTCTGACATGGCTGGAACTCGCTATGTAGACTGTGCTGGCCGATCTTAACTTTAGAGTGAAAATTTTCAAATTAGAATTACATCCATAGTCAAGTCATTCAGCAATATCAAGGAAAGGTATACTTCAGAAACAACACAACAGATCATAAAAATAATGTCCACAGAAATGTTTTTAAACCACATTGCAAATATCCTAGGTGGTATTGCAAAGGCAAGCAAGCTGGAGGCCAGCATAATCTTGATAAGGACTCTGGAAATTGGGTCATTTACCATTGAAGTGTGCAAACTATATATAGTTATGATATCTTGAAGCTTTTTTTTTTTTTGAGACAGGTTTTCTCTGTGTAGCTCTGGCTGTCCTGGAACTTGTAGGCCAGGCTGGCCTTGAACTCAGTAAGATCCACGTGCCTCTACTTCCCAAATTCTGGGATTAAGGGCACGTGTCACTGCTACCCAACTCTTGAAGCTATTTAATATCTCTAGAGCATGCAGATTAGAACAGTATTTTTTTAATTTATTGTTTATTTATTTTTGCTTTGTTTTTGTATTGAGACAGGGTCTCTCTTCAGTCCACACTGGCCTGGCACAAGTAATCCTGTGCCTCAGACTCCTACATGCTGGCATTCCAGGTACATGTTATCACCCTTGGTTTTAAGATTACAATTTCTTTTCTGTTTTTATGTCTGATATTATAAACTTTTCTATTTTAAATCTTCTCCTTTCCTATAAGCTGCCATTATTTAAGCAATTTTTATTTCCTTCTAAATTGTTGATTCTTATATAGTGTTAGTTAAGGAAACAAGAGTGAGAGTTTGTGGGTGTTGGTTTTAATTTGTTTTGTTTTGAGGGAGGTGTAGTTTGAGACAAATCAAGCAACATAGGCCAGGCTATGCTGGAACTCACTATGTAGCCCAAGCTGGACTCAACCTCACATCAATCTTCCTGACACCGGCTCCTGAGCACTGGGTTTATAGCATAACCATAAATATCTAGGGTCTATAACACTTGCCAGTGGTTGATGTGTAGAAGTTTACTACACACATATATGCGTTGTGGCTAAAGAATCATGATAACCTAAATATGTCTAGTATACATCCATAATTCAAAACACAAAGTAAAGAACCCAGACGTGGAGTAATGTATTTATCATGTATTTAAAATCACACTCAGAATGGACAGGTGGCTCAGTGGTTAAGCATGGGACTTTGCCAACACAGTGCCTAAGTGAGATAGTTAGGCGCTCACACAGAGATGTATTGCACAAGTTTCATAAAAAAAAAAAACTTGGTTTTTAATTTGCAAAGTAAATGTCACTGCCCTAGGCAATATATTTCCCACAGTCCCTGCCTTATTTTCTCTGAAGCTGAGAAAATACCCTGATATAAGAAGCAACTTAAAGGAAAGGGGAGTTATTTGGGTACACAGTTCAGAACCACGCACCTTCACAATGAGGGACATCACTACAGCACCCACAGTCAAGGAGCAGACAGTGCCGCATGTCTGCGCTTAGCTGCTTTTCCCCCGTGTACAGTCCAGGACCTGAGCCCAGGGGATGGTATCAGTCACAATGAGGTCTTCCCACCTCAATTCGCCTAATCAAGACAATTCTCCACAGGCATACACAGAGGCTAACCTAGAAAATCCTTCACAGGCAAACCCAAAGGCTAGCCTAACCTAGAAAATCCTTCACAGCTGTGCCAGGAAGCTTACCTCCCCTAAGTGAAACTACATCCTGTCAACTTGACATATCAGCTCCCAATAAGAAAGGAAGGAAGGAAGGGAGGGAGGGAGGGAGGGAGGGAGGGAGGGAGGGAAGGAAGGAAGGAAGGAAGGAAGGAAGAAAGAAAGAAAGAAAGAAAGAAAGAAAGAAAGAAAGAAAGAAAGAAAGAAAGAAAGAAAGAAAGAAAGAAAGAAGAAAGATTGTTGTCTGGAAAGTCACTGGCTTAGACTTTAGATGATTACACTTCACAGTTATTTCTATGCCATATCATATAACCTTCAGAATGCAAGAGAGTTTATGGGTCAGCAATATATAAAATAATATGCATATGTTCTCACATAGGACTGTAGAGCACCAAGGATGGATGTAGAGACCCAGCCAAGATTCAAACATTGAGAACTTGTTTTAACTAAAGGATCAAGTAACTCTCAGCCCAAATCCTTGCTACTCACAACAGTCTGTAAGCAAAACCCACCCAGGGCCAGTTGGTATCTATATGTTAACAAGAACTCCAGACCAGTCTTCTGGTCACTAAAGTTTTGAAAATACTAAACTAAGAAAAGAAAAGGAAGAGAAGGGGAAGGAGAGGGCATATTCTGTACTTCTGTTTTAAGGAGGTAATAAGCTTTCACTTAGTTTGCCCCACGATAAGTTCACAGGGATGTGTGTAAAGACAAGCCTATATTGTCTAATATATAGGAATGCTTACAGTGATGTTTATGACTAGAAATAACTGGCCTTTCTGACACTCCCAAGTGGACATGCAGTGGTTCTTTGGAAGCCATAATGACCTTGACCTCTGGCACCACTCTCTTTATAACCTTCTATTTTTGATCAAGAAGCAACTGAAGAAAAAAATCAGGCGAGATGTTCCTTCTGGACTGAGTGGAAAGACCTCTTTTGTGACATGTACCCCTCTACAGAGGCCAGACAAATTTCCCACTTTATCTTCTCTGTCCTCACTATGTTGTCTTACCTCAAATTTGGGGACATTACAAAGAGAAGCTAATTGTTTATGTTCTTTGCATTTTCTAAAACATGTCATAAAAAACAGACAGGAGTACTTTTGTTTTATTCTTGGTAATGGTCTGAGATTTAATAACTTCAAAATAAAATAAAAATGAACTTCGAATCCAATAAAGGGAAAAAGTGCATATTTCAAATCTTATCTTTTTAAAAACCAGACTTCTGAAATTTTAATAAGCTATCCCCTTTCAGGAGTCTGTGATAAGCAGTCTTTGTTTTTTGTGTCTGTGTTCATTTTGAACTGGGAATGTTGTACATCTTGTGATTGGAAACAATTCTATCTAAATCAGAAAGCTGAGTCCCTGGAACACAGACTTGTCCCAAAGTCTCTTATTTGACCTAAGTCATATGTTAAGTCATTTATAATAGTTTATCAGAATCTAATCTTTGAGTATTTTAATACTTCCTTAAATACTACTACATAATAATTGCTAACAGAAAATTATACTTCATTACTTAGAATACAAATACTAAGTTTCCCCATTGTTGGAATTGGTATTTGTCATTATGACAAACAGCTAATTTTTTTTAACTCTTTGCTTCTACAGTGCGTTTTAGGACACCTGAGGGGATTGTTAAATGACTTCAATAAAATTACAAATGGTACACTCAGTCATTTCTTCAGCTCTATATAAAAAACTGTTCAAAAACATTTGTTTGTTGTTTTCTTTTTGAGACTGATTCCAACTCTCTAGCGTCCTGCTCCCTCCTTTAGAGTGCTTTGATTACCGATATATATTAGATTATCTATGCCTAACTGATTTAAAAGCATTTTATCTGCTCTATCAAGTAACCATGAGCTATATGCAGCTCATATATCAACCCCATCATGTTGTGCAGTCATCTCTAAGGTGAAAGACTATTCTTCATCTCACAATGATTCCTGGATGAAGCAGAAAGCTTGCATTGTAATTTCTACTCTGTTCACACTCGAAGTTTCACATTAAACTCTAAGCATCAACAATGATTACTACTGACATCTTTGTATCAATGAGCCTTTGAAATTTTATGCCGAGCTCTGAAAACTTCACCCAGGGTACTATCAAATTAGGCAAGCCTAGTTTTCATGTGTTTACTATCTGAAGCACATACTCTCAGAACTTCAAAGTGAATGCCTGGCTGGGTAGTCATACCCAGTTTTCACTATTTATCATGCTAATGACTTTCTTTTAATCCCAATGAAATGCTCTGTCTCTTAATTTTGTGCGAGTATCCTTCACCTGAGAAAGTGGAAGAAAAATGGTAACACTTGTTAAAAATTCATTTCTTACTTTTCCTGTAGTGCAGTATATCTAAAGAAGCAAAGCTTATTGAATCAAGTTCAACGACATAATAAATTCTTCCTTTCTGAAAATGCCATGGCTTAATTTACTCGTGCACTTTAAGCTTTTGCCTTTAGCATTGGATGGGTCATTAGCCTATATGTAATCCAGCAACTCGAACTCCTCAGAGTCTAAACCCAATCAGAAAAAACCAAATCTGTAGTTTCTGAAATATGACTGGTAGGTCAAGTGTCCTCAAAAAGAGTGCCTGGGGCATCCCAGATGCAGAGCAGGGCATGACAAGGAACAAATTAGGCCAGAATTTGATGCCAGCACTCATTAAAGACTTCATTCATTCTAACTCACTAAACAACTATTCTTCAAGTGACCCAACCGAGACTTGTTTGATGTCTGCTACCAGTAAGTCCTTCAGTGAAACCAGCAGATAGGTGCCGACCACTTTTGTAGACATGTCAAGTTGAACATTCTAATCACACATTTGTTCCCAAAATGCAAATGAGGGGAGGGGAGGGATAAGTTCAGGCTATCGAATAACTATCAGTTGTCAGCAATTACTACTTATCAACCTTACACGTGAAATCAGTTCTTTATCTGCTGGATAAAATTTATCTCCTTTCATCGAGTACTTCTTCTCTGCCTCAAAATAGAAATAACAATACTACTAAAAAGTTTTCTTTTAAGTGTCATACCAGCTTTAAGTAAAAACGTTTTTTTTTTCCTCTCCCATATCTTTAGCGGCTGAAATAGATAACCAATCCAAACTGCTTACATCAGCTTTAGTCTGCATGTATCTGTTCAAGTGAGGCTACACACTAGAGACAGAGACGAAATTTGTCTCAAGGACTGAACAGTGTCAAGCACACAGTGAGGTAACATTATAATCAACAGTATTATAACTACCATCTCAGGGTACATCAATGTTACCATCAATTATATTATTATCATAATCACCCAAGAATGTGTCTTTGTTTTATATAATTTTAAATAATTAACAAAATGCACAAGAAAAGACAGTACCTAAAATTCCTATCTGACATTATGCTTGGAAAAACAGTGGGGAAAATCTTCCAACTTCCATGAACCCTCTAAATTGAGATTTCTCAATGTTCTACTTTAAAAAAAAATCTCTCACATCATTATGGTGTCATCTTCCCAAAAGAACTTGAAAAAAAAAAAAAACACTAAACCCAATAGTTGAATTGAATCACTTTCTTTAGAAACTTAAAAGGCAGAATCTAAAATTGCTGGTTGGCCATGGTCCCTTCGAGCAGATGGGGAACAGCAAGGGCCATGGTAGTAGGAGCAGTTTTATAGAATTTAGATTCTCTAGAGACAGCGACCATGAGGTGAGGGCTTGAAAAAAAGGAGGAGAGAATGTAACAGGGAGCCTGAAAGAGAAGTGAGTATAACTCGAAGCAGGAAGGCAGAAAAAGGAGGAAAAGACCAGCAAAAGGAGAAGAGAGATTGAAGAGTGGGTGAGAGGAAGAGCAAGTGAGAAAGAAGAGCATTAAACTCCAGCACAGATGCCTAAACGCATGAAATTAACATATTGAAAATACCCAGTGCTCCCTTCAAGAGAAAACAGTGGTTGGATCGAGTTGCTGGTCCTCGGAGATGAGAAAAGCCAAGTGACACATGGTGGTAGGCAGCCTCAAGAAGGGCTCCTGCCATACTGTCCATGTGTAATCCACTCCCGTCGAGTGTGGGCATGGGCCAGGCCTAGTGACTCATCTCTCACTGAGAAAACACGGCAAAAAAATTGACGGGGTGTCATTTCCAAGATTCAGTTACAAAAACTCTCTGGCTTCCATGTTGCTCGCCCTTTCTCGCTTCCTCTCACTTTGCTCACTCTAAGGAACGCCAGCTGCTGTACTGTGAGCTTTACGATGAAAGGAGGTACATGACAAGGGACTGAGAGAGATCCTTGGCCAAAAGCCACAGGAGAAATGGAGCCCAACAGCCTACCAAGGAAGAACTAACAAGGAACTGAACCCTGACCTACCTTGGTAAGCTAGACACGAATCCTCCTTCTGCCGAGATTCCAAAGGAGACTACCCCTATGGATAACCCTTCGACTGTGATTTTGTACAAGTCCTTAAAATAGCAGCACCTCAGTCATCTGTCTTTAGCCACAGAAGCTAAAGAACAATAAAGATTTCACAGTTCCAAGTGCTGAATATTACAATTATTTCCTTACACAACAGGGGATGAGTAATGTATGCATTTAGTATAAAAATAGCTTTGCTCTGGCCAGATTAACTCCAGATTCATAATGAATTATTAAAATAATCTTAACAGGGTTGAATTTGAAGACCCACCTATGGGAAAGGTACAAGTGACACTTATCTTAGTATCAAAGCTTACCTGGTATTTTGCATAGAGACCTGGGTTTGAACAACTTTGGGCCAGGTCTCTCTTCACCGGGAGCAAGTTGTTCAATCCATCTAAAGCAATCTTTATGTGTGGAACATGGAGTTTATAATTATCCTTGCTTGTCTGAGCTGTCCTGAGATTAGCTTTCATCATGTGACAGAAACTACATAATATAAGTACTATGGATTCCAACAGAGTCTCCCTCACTGGAATTTCTCCAGACTAGTAGCATTTTAAACATGTGCAGCTCTTTAAAAACTTCTTTTTTACAAGACTCTACAATATATGTTGTGCCTCTTAATTTTTGCCACGATTATCTTTTTATGCTGTTTTTCTTTTCTAACTCCAATGCTTTCCTCTCTTGATGCCCACCTCAAAACTGGTCATTTAGTGTAGAATGAAGATGTGGTCAAGTATTTCTAAGATTATCTTGTTCATTATTTTAAAGGAATACATCTTGGCGAGCTTCCCAGAAACAGAGCCTGCAATAAGAATTCTTGTTGAAGTGATCTAGTCAGAGTGTTCTCAAGAGAGCAGGGAGAAAAGAAGGGAAGAAACCTGCACAGCATTGTGGTCCCTGCCAAAGCAAACTAGAGTCCATCCTTTAGCCCGGGACCACAAAAATCATACCCCATTTTAGGGGCACTTCAAGGCAAAAATCACTGGCCTTTTGTAAACTTCTTCCTACCCATTGCCCTGCCAGGCATTGGCCTGAGCAGACCTCTAACCAGGTCCTTGAAAACACACTCAAACCAGTCACCAGGAGTTAAATCTAAGTACCAATCACTACACTACAGAGAGCCTAGGCAACATCTACTAAAGGGTATGTACTTCATGCTGGGTTCTTCCCCCATCTTTGGAATATTATAATCATTCTTGCAAAGGATCTTAGTATGCTAAACAGTCTTAGTACTCAATGGTTTATACACCAGCTGTGTTAAATGAGACCGCAGAAAGAGTGGCAGTGTGAAAAAAGTAAACTGTCTAGAGTCGGGGTTGCAAAACTGAATTTAAATCGGCTCAAAAAGAACAGGAACGCTGCGGGGGTCGCTCCTAAATATAATCATTAAGGAATGTATGGAATTGGTTCCTGAGCAAGGCTGAGGCATAGAAGTTACCCAGAAGCCGTGGTTCCAAACAAACAAAAAAACAAAAACAGAACAAAACAAAAACAAAAACAAACAAACAAAAAAAAAAAAACAGAGACGACAGAGGGGCCTGTCAGCAAGGAGTTCGGGAAATGGGAAGATTCTTGAGAGAAGCAAAGGCCAAAGAAGCCAAATCAGTGGCCAAGAGTACGGGAGGAAGGAAGGAAGAGATACTCATCGCCTGAAAGGAACAATGAAGACAAGAACACGAGTAAACAGTTTATGCAGGCCAGGCGGGGTCCTCAAACTCCGTCCCCCGACAAAGCCTCCCATTTTTCCCATCAAGCTTCTCTCTACTTCTCAACCTGACTGGGCTCACTCCTTTCCTTAAAAATTATTTACATTTGAAAAGCTCCACCGTGCAACAGAAGATGGCAAAATGTCTGTTTACCCAGTGGTTATTACGACCCCTCTGGCTTCAGATTCCTGGAGGGCGAGGTAGGCCTCGTCGGAAGACTCTTTTCCCTTCTCTAGCTTCACAGACATTCCGAAGCTTCCAAACACGTGGGAAGCCTCATAGAGGAGGCGGGGTGAGAGTGCCAAGTCTGGGTTTGGGTATGCCACACAGCTCGGCCCCCTCGTCCCACCCAGCAGTCACGTGTTCATCGCCAGCCCTCGTTTGCGTGTCTGACATTAATTAATTTTGGCTTTTTTAGTATATCTGAAAAAAAAAAAAAAAGACTGGAGATTCTCATGTGAAACTTTACAGTGGCAATACTATTTTAAGCCCAATTCAGTCACTTTCCATCATTGTCAACCATCAGTTACCCGCTTTTTAAAACTATTTCGGCTAGCGCATGTTTACGTATGGCAAAAGTGAAATGTAAACATGGGTTTAAGGTGATTGCCCAGCTTGCTTTCTATAACAAAATATCTGTTGGTTTTTAGACATATATTGAAACAGTATGTTAAATTCAGTTCTGACAGCACATAAAGATATGGGCTTTCCTAAGCACATAAGCAAAGTCTTCTTTTATGGGCTCATAAAGGCTAGAGTTAAGGAATAGTTAAGTAGTGGGTAATTCATAGAACAATATCTTCCATCACTCAGTGAACACAGAGGGTAACCACAATTTATTCTTCTTAGGCATCTTCTCCCTCAGTTTTTTTTTTCTCCCTTTGGAGGTGAAAAGTATTTAGAAAAGACCTAAATACATTTTTTTGTTATTATTGAACTATCAAAGATGTGCTCTCTTTGGGACCGCCTTCACTTCCTCGTCCTGTATATGTACCCAAAATGCCAACTTACTATTTGCATTATAAATGGAGTCACAAAAGGATATTTTAAAACTTTTGGTTGATCTGGCATATCAAAGATTTCTTTCTAAGCCACTTCAGTGACTGCATTGAAGTAAACTGAAAGCAATAGCTTAAAAGTGGCTTTTTTTTTAAGTCATAAGAGAAACAGCTTATTTCCATGGAAATCTTCAGTTTACTCTCTGACCTCCCCCACCCCTTTCTGAATTGCTTCTCTTTCTTACCCTCTTCTCTCTTCATAGAAGTCAAAAAGAAGGAAATCTAGAAATGTCCACGTTCAAGTGCTGAGCTAGTTCTTACTGGTTGTAGAATCCATTTTCTTCACCTTGCCCTATTCCTAGCCCAACGCCCAGCAGGCAGCTGGCTCCGGGCATCTTCATCCTGTTCAGTTACTTGCCGATGCCAGCGTTGGCTCTTACCACGTGCTTTGCAATAACCTCTCTCCTGTTTCATGAGGTATTGAAAAAGTCAGAGTGTCTACCCTGAGGTAGAGAGAAGAGTAAGGATGATGATGATGGACTTCAGCGAGAAGCTGCCCGGACTTAAAAATCTTAAAAGCTTTCTTACCATCCTCTTCGACTCCGTAGTCTAGTCTTAACTTTGTTTTCAAAATGGAAGTCAGAAAATGGAAGTTTTCAAAATGGAAGTCAGAAAGCTAAAATGAACTGTAAATGAATGGCATTTTGACGTAACCAAATACCTACTGCCCAAGATGGAGTCCTCTGTTGTCTTCACACGACTCCAGCTGCTGTGTTACTAGTAGTGTTTTAGAGAAAAACCTAGGTTTTTCCTCCTCGGCATTATCTTGGGGGAGAGAAGGGCCCTTCCTGAGCTAAGGAAATCATTTAGAATTATAAAATGCCCACAGAATGCAATCTTAATGCAGGATAAGGAGGGGGAAAGTTCTTCAGTGAAACTCCTGAGAGAAGGAAAGCGCACCCCGTTGCTGAGTGTCTGAACAGTGATGCAACTCTAACGTGGGCTCTGCCTATACTGGACCATTTGTCCTCTCAGAGTGTTGCTGGAACTCTGCCCTTTTTGGATAAGATATCCTGCGTGCCTCTCACTTTAAAGTGTTTCTTAAGCCATCTTAATATAGCAATTAACAGAACCTATCCATAATACCAGCCACCTACAGAAGTATCAACATTTTTCATTTTTCACAATTAATCATACTACATTTTTATTAAAATTTTGTAATGAAGTTCTAACTTAATTTATACTAATAGAAAAATAATAGGAACAAATAGCTATGACTCTGGGTTTTGGGCTATTTTTGTCAAGGTTTTGTTTTTGGTTTTTTCTGAGACGTTGAATGCACAGAATTCTGATTATAATTTCACCAACTCTTCCACAGCTACACACTGTTGACCAAATGTACTGTTACAACTCATAACTTTCTGGATGTGTGTGTGCGCATGCACGCACACACACACACACACACACACACACACACACACACTTCTCCCTCTGAAAGAAAGAAGGGAAAAGTGTAGTAAATAGTACCTCGGATTTCATAAAATAATATGAAGAATAAATTTTGAATAAAGATGATGAAGAGGATGCTAACAGTGAGATTTAACAATATCAAGCCTGTATCGATCTCTAAGTTAGGGAATATAGTATGAAGTCAGTTAAACTTTATAACAAAATGTAATTTTTAGGGTGAATTGATTTTGGATTTGGGTTTGTAAAGCTATTATCTGCTCCTGAACTATAATGGGAAATTTTGCTTGCTATTTCAGCCTAGAATACTTAGCTGTCTGTTCGACTGTTTTGACATTGTTTTTAAACAGAGTCCCTTGTACAGGCATCCACAGCTCGCCAACTGTGGCGTCACATCTAGCTAAACTGGAGGCACAATCAGAGCTTTGAATAGTCTGTGTGCATTTATGCCTTGTCGATCAATCTCTCAACCTTTCCAAAGTGCAAGTTCATAAAAATCGTAGAAACTGCTCTTTTCCTGGGGCTATACAGAGCCTCAAATTACACATGGTGATGGTCTCCTGGAAGAACACTTGAGTAACGAACCAGTGTTCCCACGTGTCCCTGCGCCGGTGCTGAAAACACCTCAGTATCTTTTCCTTCACCACCTCCTACCTGCTTCCTCCAGTTAAGAGCCTCAAGGCCATTGATATACTTTACTTAAAATTGTTTCCAATGTTACCACCAGACCCGCCTAAAACATCCCTCCCTTCCAAGCCCCATCTGAAGTTCTCAGGGGAAAGCTGCTCATCAGAAAAAAAAATAAATAAGGAAAAAGGAAAAAAGGAAGCAGACAGCACTCATAATAACACAAAGCAGTCAAACACATTCCATCCAAGCAGCAGACCCCAGAACAGCCCCAGCCGGCCCCACTGAAACTGCCCACTCCAGTGACCACTCCCTAAGGTCACAAATTATACTGAATGCTTCTTGCTGGTCCTTAAGAAAGAATTACTGCAAAGAGTATTACAAAGGACTTTACTAGCACTATTAATACTCATCTGGTTAATCTGTTAAATAGATTTTGAAAATGAAAGAAAATAGGAAAAAGAAAAGAATGAGACATCAAAAAGTAAATGGCGATTAGCAAGGGATGAAGTTTCCCAGGAATTCTCTCTGCATCCATGTACAGGATAAGGAAATTTTAAATATAAAAACTTTCATTTTTTTATTTTTACATAATCTCTGTGCTGTGAGACTGGGATGTTGCCAAACATAAAGCATAGAAAATAATTGTGACAGTTTGCTTCTAAGAAAAATTATCAAACGTCATAATAGTATAGTTTAAAAGATTATTTGGTATAATTTCTTGAGATCCCATATGAATCAGAAGTCTAAATGTCACTTATGAATCCCTGTATTTGAACAGATTTGACCAATAGATACAGAGATATTGATCTATAAAATTGTGGGCATAAAAACATGACAGAAGAAAAAACTGGAGAAACATGTTATGGAAGGGGATATTTGATTGAATGAGCATTCATAGACGCCTGCTAAGCCCCACAAAATAAAACAGACCAATCTGATTTCAGGGTAATGATGCTATTTTTTCATGTCTACCACTGTCTGAAATAATACTGGATATTTTTTAAACTTCACATGTTGTTACAAGTTCCAGAAAGGACTCAAATCTGGAACATTCCTTGCTCCAAGAACACACCACTGTGTTCTTGCTGCCAGGACGCCTGGAAGAAACTGCACCCTTCCCCCACCTCAGGTGCAGACACCATAGTGGGTTTTCCTGTTTTTCTGTGGCATGCCTTTCTTCCCATATTAACAAGCAAAGTTGGCTGAGCTATCTGCCTGCAGAAGTTCCTTCCTGAGCACAAGTGTGTCTTATCTGTTGAGAAATATGAACACCAGGTAGACAGTTGTTTATGTCAGAAAAATAGCTTGCACAGATAACAGTTGGAAGAACCTTGACATGAGCAAGTTCCCTGTGCCTCTGTCCAAAATACTACTACTGTAAGGTGGCTTTTTCCTGTGCGGGCCATGATGCATGTCTATGATGGACGTTTCTACAGGCAATCTCATACAAGTTCATGGTTTTTAAAGCTCTTCAATTATCACCCCCCACTCCTTAAGCCCTATGTGACTCACCTCTGCTCAGTTCCCACAATGTAGTCATGAGAAATAAAATAAATAAATAAATGAATAAATAAATAAATAAATAAAACTCCTGCCTTTTCACACAGGAGCCATCTAAGAATGTCACAGTACATACTACCCAGGCCCTTAGCTTGACTTCCCTCCTACTACTAGCCAGGCCTACCCGGCAGCCTGCTGCTTACCCACCACAGCCGGCTTGCTGCACCAGGCCACTCCAGGCCTGCTCTGCTCCTTCCTACAAAGGTCATACAGGCTAACTCGGGTATTGTCACAGCCGCATCACTGGCCACATCCAGGTCACTAAATGCCGTGTCCAAATTTAAATTTACAAATGACTGGGTAAGGTTTCAATCACCCATTTATTGTCTCCTAATCAGTAAGTAGGCTCTAGACACTACGCTGAGGTTCCAGAGATGAATAAGAGTCCTCACCAGAGCAGTGATATGAATTCAGTGAAGGGAGTCTGTATGAGGCAAGTTGTGCAGACAGTAATAGCGAGCATAGTCGAAGTCCTAATTTCTGTGGGACAGTTGGGGGAAAGGCTGAGAAAGACTCTAAAGCCATAACTCCTGACACACTACAAAATAAGTGGGAATAATCAGGGAAAGGGCAAGAAGGGCAAGAGGCTGAGCAGAACCACAGTCTTGGGCCCTGTGTGGTGTATATAGCAGATGAAGCCAGGCTCCGGGGCTGGTGTTCGGACCCAGAGACAGGGGAGAGATACTTTTAGTTCCGTGTATATTGTTAGGGCTTTGAGTCACCATCAGCTTCCTTTTCTGAGGAGAGGGCAGCCTGAACTTCAGGATTCCCCCGAGAACTGTCAGACCCCTCCAGTGGGTAGCCTTCCTAAGAGTCCGACCCCTGAAGCCCAATCCCTGGCTGCACATAGTCCCCTCACGCCACTGAAATGTTTACAGGGTCATTTGCACCAACTTTTGTCATTCTTGGTTATTTTCTTGTTTCCCCTACAATGCATTGTGACTAGAGACTTCCTCTTCTACCTTACAGAATGTTCTAGACCTCTGTGGAAGCTGTTAATAGAGCATCATCACAAACAGAAGCAGAAAGCTACATTTTCATGATTGTTTTTCAGAAGATACTGTCAAGATAGAAGCATCAGCAAAGTAACTCATATACAGGATACAAGTGTTGGCTTTGGTAATTCTGAATCTGTGTATCCCCTCAGCCTAAACGCAGAGAGCTAGAGAAACCAGATGTCTACAAAGAATCAAGTGTTCCCCAACTATCATCTTCTTTAATCCCCATGTGATACCATAGCCTCAGTGTCACCGGTTCTGTTTTGTAGATAAGAAAACTGAATCCGAAGAGACTAATCTACCCTAGTGAGAAAATCTCAGAACACAACCCACAGAAGAGACTCCCCAAGAGCCAAAACTAGCAGGGACTTAGCCTTGGGACAGACAGAAGACATATTCTTTGTAACTCTAGACTCAAACTTACGTCTTTCTGGCTAGAACGTTCACATCCCACATATTTCTTTTACTATTGAAAACTGATTCTTTTTTTCATACAATATAGTCTGATTACAGCTTCCCCTCCTACCTGGGTCCACACCCTTTCTGCCTCTCATTAGAAAACAAACAGGTATCTAGGAAATAATAATAAAACAAAATAAGATTTTTAAAAATTGGAATAGAACAAAACAAACAACAAAAAGAACTCCCCTTAAAAAAATAAAGCCCAAGAAATGCAGATAGAAGCAGAAGCACACTCACATTAGTATACACAGGAATCCCATAAAACGACAAAGCCAGAAGCCATAATATATACACAAAGGACCTGTAAGGTAAAAACCAAACAAACAAAAATCTCTGACTTAACATTATGAGGAAAAGAACCTCCAAAGACGCTGTTGAGTTTGTTTTGTATTGGCCATCTACTGCTGGGCAGGGAGCCTACTCCTAAGAGCAGTATCCCCCACCACCACCCATGAGACTCCCTTGAAACAAAACCGATTTCATTTGCAAGTGGCTATCTGTTGGAGACAACTTCTGGGTTAGGAGATGAGCACTTGTTTCCACTTCTCCTTTCGGCTCAAGGACTTTATCTGGCACAGACCCATTGCAGGCCCTGTGCTGGCTACAAGTCTCTGTGACGTTCCCCGTATTTCCAAACCGAGGAGTTCAATATGGTATCGTTCTAGAATACGCACACACTTTTCATTAGTTTCCTTTAAGAAATATTAGCAAACAAGCTGCAAGCTAGTAAACAAATAGTTAAATCCAGTATTTCTCTGGAATTTCTTATACAAATAGTCATGAACATAAATTCCCTCAGGGTAATCAAACAGTAGAAGTTTCTCATAATAGAAATATTTCAGCTACTAGGTTAAAAAGGGATTATATTAATAGAATTAATATATTACAAACTCTAATGAATTAAAGAATCTGGACAATGATTAAAGACAGCTACTAATATTACAAAAAGAGACAATTGGGTATTGTTTGCCTCCTGATAGAAATATATTTTGTATTCATGAAGCATAAAAAAATTATTATTATATATAATCATTATTACATATCACATAAAACTCTTCTAACCTGAATCAAACCATGCCTCTAGGTATCAATTTATAGGAAAAGGAAGCAACTAAGGAACATATCAAAAGACAGGACAAAAATTTAATCCTTAAAATCAGAAAATTTACAGAGAACAAACTGACCCATTTTCTTCATCAAACAGCTGTTAAGGAAAGAAATGTAGAAGGAAATTCACAGATTGGAAGAGATTTAGGAGGCACGGTCATCAAGTTATCTGTGGCCTTATTAGGACCGACATTGAAACAAATTGTTTAAGATATATGTATTAAGTCAAGAAAGTAAGCTTTGACCTGCTGCTATGCAACATGAAGGGACTTTTGTGAAGGTTTGTGAATGTCACTGTTTCACTTGCCCCGTAAGTTGTCCTTACTCTCAGAGATGCACTCGGAAGTACGCACAGGTAGACTGGGGTGAGATTGCTTACCTTATAGGAATCAGGTTCAGAACAGATTGATTGAATCTAAGGATGATGAGGCAGAGGTTGCCCATGACTAGGAGACCTTAGAGATTCATTATATACTTCCCTATGCTTTGTATATTTTGGAAGCATATGTAAGTTTCAATAATAAATTTAATATGATCTATGATGAATATAATCATAAGTCTAAAGACTAAGTCTAAAGTCTAAAGCCACTGGTCCTTCTCTTCGTCCTCCTTTGTAGACTCTTGGCCCTTTGGTAAGTGAAATATTCTCTCCTGAACTCCAACAGGAAAGCAACCATCCAAGGTTGTTCTCCATCAGGCAAACGTGATAACTTGAGCCAAGCAAGCTGTGCTTGCTTTATGTATCAAACCAAGTGTAGCCAGGCTAATTCTAAAACAAGCTAACAGAAGACATATTGTCCAACTCTGAACTTCAGCAACCTAAAAAGTGCACACCCTTCAAAACAGTTTAGATTACACCCTGTCACACCCCTTCCTCATTTTTCAACTTCACTTTTTACCGTCCTGCGTTTTGACATCGTGGACATTTACAGTGATGAGCAAGGACCCTGTTCTGCTTTGCAACCTGGGGTTTACTGACTGTTTACTCAGAAAAGCCAAGGCCATGGCATGCAAACTGAAGTGAAGTTTGAGAGATGATGGGGTTCAGACCCCTCATTTCCCAAAGGGGGAGCTTGCCAACGTACTGAGTGGAAGTGATAGGCCTGGGTCCCCTAAGATTAGAACCCAACTTTCCTTTCTCACTGTCCAAGAACGGAAGAACCCTCAGAACTATGACTTTATCTTTCGTTCTCTTCACTGTCCTCAGCATACACATTCCTGAGCAATATGGTCTGTTCCTGAACTCTACCTCCTCTGGCCCTGGCTAGCAGGACAGCATCTATAATGAACAACAGCTGCTCCTGGCAGGAACAGAACTCAACGACTTGAGAGGTCTTGGGAGAGGACAGGAGTGGATGGCTCTGTGTACAGAGCGGGAAGGGCCATGCTCCCATGATGTCTCCTCTCTAGAAAACGAGGAGTGTGCTTCCATCCCACAGAGTTTGACACTTCTCTTTCCTTGGCCCTCTTTTACATCCTGCATAGTTTTCTAGATTTAACACGTAATTTAAAAAGTCTCTTTTGGAAAAAAAAATATTAGTAAATATTCTAA
This sequence comes from Ondatra zibethicus, assembly GCA_004026605.1. Classification (NCBI taxonomy): domain Eukaryota; kingdom Metazoa; phylum Chordata; class Mammalia; order Rodentia; family Cricetidae; genus Ondatra; species Ondatra zibethicus. Next base: position 29,667 of record PVIU01011656.1, on the reverse strand, counting down.
GCCCTCTTTTCCTCCCACTTGACACTAAACAGATTGAAAAATTAATAAAATTATTCTTAATTAGTGCTCTTGCATCAGCCATTCTTAAACTGGAGCAATTGGCTGAGTGGCCATTGAAGATAGTGTTAAAACTTCTGTGTTAACTTCCCATAAATGCATAAAAAGGCTCCCATCTCATTCTATAAGTTTTATAGCTTTCCAAGGAATAATGAGTCCAAGAATAATAAGTGAATTGCCCACAGTCTTAGAATTGGTAAATGCATTACTGAGAACCAGGCTGGGGCCTAGCTAACCCCCAAACCCACCCCTCCTCTGCAGGACAGAAGAAAGGAAAGAACCATCGGGTGTCCATCATAACCCAGAAGTTTTAACAGTCTTCCCCGACAGAGGGAAGCTTAGACTTAGAGCCATGTCTTCTTTAATATCCTTTCCTGATCTCCCAGTGAAAAGGCCAACATCAGTTCCGTGCTTTAGAGAGTGGGTGCCACAAGGCCTGTGGAAGAAGAGTCACTCACGGCAGGATCCTGTTCTTGGGTGTGTGCAGATGGCTCATGACTGTGCTCCTGAGTCAGAGTGAGTCATGCAGAACACAGGGAGGCTCCAACACAAACATGTCCTCGGGCCTCACCTTCAGCCCCGGCCACAGGTTTATTCACACTGGACTCCAGCTTGCACCCAAATTCCCCAAATCATTTGTGAGCCATAGATCATTCCATCAGCACCCAGACTTGCTCCCCAGATGATTGGCCACGATGTGCTTAACTGAACCAAAGAGAGGAGGCATGGATGCAAAGAGGCCACACTGTCAGACCTATGTACTAAAGGATTTAAAGTGGGACCAAAGAAGTGAGGACAGAAATATTCCAAGGAAGGACTGAAGAGATGGCTCAGTGGTTAAGACCACTGGCTGCTCTTCCAAAGGACCCAGGTTCAATTCCAAAGGACTCACGTGGCAGCTCACACCTACCTGTAACTCCAGTTTCACAAACATAGCTGCCCAATGTACACTAAATAAATAAATAAATCTGAGAGGTGGAACCACCCAAGGTTAGCAGACCTAGAGGAGGTCAACGGTTCCCAGAGCCAGAACGCTGAGTTTGAAGGACAGTTCTGTTCCTTAGCAAATGATAATCTGGCCGGTGTTTGGCCAGTATTATCCCTGTCTTAGCTTCCTCATCTAAATCAGTTTATTTCATAAACCGCTTACTGCAGCTAAAATAGCAGTAGGTAAAATGTAGACAGAATTCACCCCAACTTTTATTTTGCCCTCAGAATAACTTTGGATAAAATTATCTTCACTGTGGCTGTACAAAGTGTGAGGTTTATACCACAACCCACTGCAACAATGTATCGGAACTGTCTTAGGATAGCTCAGTTTATGAGAGGTTTGCTCTGTATTTGGTACCTAGAAAGAAAACAAAATAGGTTGGAACTAGTAACGAGCATCAATCATGGTGCGATGTTGACAGAGGTTACAGTCCTTAAAGAGAGACCTTTTCGTGCAATTCTCTCTTAGAACTATGTCTAGATATTTTTCTATATCTTTTGAGTTCGTGAGCTTATTTATCTTCTCTGTAAAGTTCAAAATCTAATTTCTAACACAGGTTACTTACAGTAATAAACTGTGAGCTCTAAAATGACAGGTTGAAAGATACAATTTTTTAGAGTTATGAATTAATAGCTATATATGTCAAATACTTTGAAAGTGCCAACTTTTTCATATTTATAGATATATTATTGAAATGATAAAAAATGAACTAAGGAAAGAGGAAAGAATGGAGAACCACATATAATGAATCAAGCATACTCAACAAGACATGTACAGACACTTTGGTGAGCATCTCTTTTATTGCATTACATTAATCAAATACTACTAAAGACATCTATCTGAACAAAGTGGCACAATGATATTCTATAAAAAACACTCTCTTGGAAAGAGTCTGTCCTGACAGCTATATCAATGATATTGTCTTAAGTGATTGCTAGGTTTGCACTTCTCAGAAATTAAGACAATTTATGTATGTCCTCCAGCCCTGCTCCCCTTCTACCCTAGCCCGCCAAGCTAGCCTTCAACAAAAATAATAATTTAATTGGAGAAGATGCGCAAACCCTTAAAAGGACTCATAAACCTGGGTGTAAATGATGTTATGAGCACTTTTTTAAAGCATGACATAATTTCAGTTACTTTCTATAAATTCTAATAGAATGTGCTGGTTACTTAACAGGTCAATCTGACCCCACCAGGGCTTTATCTTCTCATCACACAGACCTGGTTGCTGTTCACTGCTCTGTGGCCCTGCCCGATGAGCTCTTACATGCTTGTTTTTTGTTGTTCTTCATGTGTTTTGTTTCGTTTTGTTGTTGGTTTTTTTTTTCTTTTGAGACAGGGTTCCTGTGTAGTCCTGAAATTTACTCTATAGAAGAGATTGGTCTTGGACTCCGATCAGCCTGTCTCTGCCTCCTGAGTTCTGGGATTAAAAGGCACAACACCCAGCTGCAACTTTACCTTTATATAGGTCCAGTTTTCTCAGGCTAACAACGGAGTTCTAAAACTAAAGCTATTTGCTTGCCCGGAAGGAGAAAAAATCATCAACTACTACATCAGCAGGTAATTTTGGGGTTGGTGTAATACACTTAGAATCTGCTTTCTAAGATTGCAGTATGTGCAAAGGAAAAAAGATGAACTGGTTAACACTATGATTTTAAGATTGCTGAGGCCTGTCTGGAATCTGTTCCTCTCTCTGTGGCTCATGCTTTCTGTAGTCCATGGTACATTGCAAAGCACCCTTATTGTTATTGTCTCTCCCATGCTAACCAATACACTCTGTGTAAGTATGGCTAATCGCTACTGATCTTCATTGTTGAACAATTACTTATCTGTGCATAGAAAAAAAATAACCAAGCTTAAGAAAGATAACTTTCATAATTTTGTTCAAGGCTAAGCCATAAGTGATCACAAATTTTACCTTCAGGTTTCACATGAAAAAGCAAGATTTACATTTTTGTGATTGACTTTTGACCCCGTTTTAGAAAAAAAGAGAACACTTCACTTAATTGTGCTAGTATGCTAGATGTCAAAACGTGAATTATTTGATGGCGTTCAAAATGAAAATGAAGACAGCTTCCAACTTCTCTTTAAATATTCAGGAAAGACATTAAAGGGTTTAAACTCGTGTCAATATTAAATAGAAAATGTGTCTGCATGTTGATTCCAGTGACTAAAATGTGCTTTTCAATGTCATATGAGTGTTTGAAGATTTGGCAAAGGAACGTAGGATCCCACTCTTAGCAGAAGGAGCTGCCATTGGAAGGAGTGTCTCCCTGAAGGCTGCAGCAGCTCCTAGTCTGGCCTTCTGGGAGCCTGTGCCTTGCTGGCCTGAAGGAAGCCTGAGTTCGCAGGTTCACTTCACAGTGTCTTCTTCACAGCTCAGGCTTAGAGGCTGTAGAGCAGGCCTTTGAGAGAACTCCTCAGTGCTGCCCCATGAACTCTTCAGCAGTGAAACAAAACTCATAAACAAACAGACCTGACAGGCGAAATCCCCTGGAAGACCCACTTCTAAGCATTGGGATGTAATAGTCATGAGAAGCTTTTTAAAAACAAGCAGCATTCACTCTATGTGTAAGTCCGCTTCTGTTTGCCCCTGTAATATACTATTGGGATTTGAAAAAAAATAAAGGTAACAGAAGAGAGGGGGATATCTAATTGGAAACAGAATATGACCTGTTAGCTTGTACACTGCAAACATGCCGCTAGTTTGTTTTACTCTGACGAAGAGTTAATGTTTCAAACTTTTACTCAGGATATAGGTGTATTTATATAAAATTTAAGATTTGGCGACTCCATTTGAAGCTCTGGCAATCTGGCCACTCTGTATTTATATATGGCAACTAACTGGAGAAGAATACGTGTCCCTCAGTTTTAGAGGCCACATCTGCCCAACCTGTCCTTACTCCCTGTCCTACCCTAAGTATTCAGCTACAGTACTAACTTGGCATAGAGATGTGTGTGTGTGTGTGTGTGTGTGTGTGTGTGTGTGTACATGTCTTCATACTGGCTTAAGATGGTTACAGGATTCTTAGACAACTGGTCCAACCTCTATTTTGTACAAGATCCTTGCCCAATCTTTCTTGCTTCAACATTAACAGCTCTCCATGAAGTTGGGGGAGAAAATCTCATGAAAGAAAAAGAAGTAGGTCGTAACAGGGAAGTGAAATCTGGCTTTGAGTAATTCGTGGTTCTTTTCAAACAAGCTGAACTGTCGTACTCTCTCAATCCCAATTTTCTAACGTACAGGCTAAATCTGAGAAGGTTGGTTTGCTTCCAAAACAGCTTAGAATGTCTCAACAGGCACCATCTCTCCCAGTCGGAGCAGCAGGCAGGTAAAGGAACCTGCCAATTCTCTGTGCCTCTTTGGAGCCCCTCAAAGAGAGCCTGGGGGTAAAATAAGAAACAAACAGGGAGATGGTCTGCGCAGAAAGAGACCCCTGGGTCCTGTCCCTCCCCTGTACTCTATTTGCATCCTTACAGCCCCCTATGACTTCCCACTCATCCTGAGTTTTGAAAGAGAGCAAACGCTCAGAAACAATTGGCAGGTGCTTTCCAGTTATTACCTGCCTGCCATGCTAATTACAAGTCATTACCTGCCAGCAGCATGCAGCTTTGTACAGTTTGGGAGGCATAGGGAGGGTGCACTTAACCGGAAGGATCATTTTTTTCTCAGACTAGAGAAGGCCAGCATTTGGCAGCCCTGTGCGAACCTGTGCGCTGTAATGCGGAGCGGGCACACACTCTGCAAGACTCATCCTTGAAGTCATACATACATGCATCTTGTATGGAAATGACGAGAGGGAAATCTGGGAGTTTCTATCATTCATTACCACGTGCCCCAAATTTCATATTATTTAATGGGGGAAGCACAAATCACACTTTTCAGGCTTTCCTGCAAAATATGTACTAAACACAGAATATACACAGCATTGTGGTATCAGAAGTACATTTTACAATAAGCATACTTTGGATTGCTGTATACTTTTAAAGTTTTATAAGATATTATAATCTTAATTTCCACGCGCAGAATGGGTATTGCTAATGCATGTAAATTATGCATGTCCCTGTTACATAGACGTCTATCAAAACTGTCATTTGTACTCCATATTATATATAAACTGTGACTCAATGGTTAATTAAAATTTTTAATGCTTTCTAGCTACTTTTTAAATTACTAAGAGCCTAGTTCTGCTGCTTCCACTTTTAAGTTTAATTTTATTTTATTGTTACTCAATCTCACCACACACACACACACACACACACACACACATAAAAATCCAATTTAACATCACATAATTGACTTAGCTACATTCCCCTTGTTTTACAGGCAATGAACAAGAGTCATAACAGGTATGATATGCACTAAATTCTGCCTGAACTTTGAGGATAATTCACAGGATTTCCCAAAATGACACTTCTTTTTTGTTCAGCAGCCTGAGCGTAAAGACAGGACACTCTTTTGCCTGCAACACAGCAATTATACCAAGTTATGCTTTGACACTGTTGCCACAGGCAAGTGGCCAAAGAGCATCCGCAGTCAAAATATCTAAGCGACTTAACAAGCTCCCTTTACTCGCTGAAGATCGGCAGAAGAGAGGAAATTCAACCCTTGAGAAATGTTATAAAGTGAAGGAGACAAAAGACCTTTGCTGTTTGTTAATGAAAATGGTGTCGGTGTCTTGAGCTGATCAAGGTGTGGAATGTGGGGCCTGACAGACATTCAGACCTACGTTTGACACAAAGCCTTTCTCCAGTTGAGGCCCGCTTGATGACACCAGCTAACGAATGACCCATCTGTGAGCCCTTCCTTGGAACCACACCTGGCTTTATGGCTTGGTCAGGCCAGGTGGCCCTCCCAGTCACCTCTCCCACCACTCGCAAGACTAAATGGAACGCCTCTTGTTTCCACCCCATTTTTTAAAATACCCCCATAGTTACCTCGCAAAAGGCATCGAAACTAATTAAGTATACTCCAAAAAACTATTACAAATCATTTGCTTCAGCCAAAGATATCAGATTTAATTAGGTGATCAGTGTTGACGGGGTACAGAAACAAAAGCCATTGCTCCTTGAAAAGGTTCAGGTCCCATAAAGGCCCAGCCTTCTCACTGTGACACAAATAATAATTGGGCATTTCTAGAAAAAAAGACAAGCATGAAAAGAGGCTTCTGTGTTAGAGTCAAACCTTCTAGCTATGGTTCATTTTCTCTTTTTGCCAGGTGATTTAAAAACAAAGCCAACAGCATACACAAAGAAATAGCTATAGCCTATATTGATGCCACCATGGCACCAACTATACCTGGCCTTCGAAGCATGATTTTTGCAGGTGATTAATCAGAATCTATTTACCGATCATCTTCAAAGGTTATCAACAAACTTGACTAGTATCACAATGAAAATATTACATTTCCCCAGTGTCCATCAACTAATAGATTTTCCTTAGCACACAAAGCAAACGATTCAAGTTAAAATTTAATGCAATGAAAGCCTTACTCATAAGGAAAGTATTCCTTAAAAGCTGTTAATTCTCCACAGCCCCACACCCAGTCCTTCATTGTGGTCTGCAGTCAGCCCTGCTCTGATCATTCATTAAAGGTTACTTTTCATATAGCGACAAGATGATACAGAGTGGGGAAATTATTTTTACAAATCCTTACCGTGAAGCAGCTGTCAATCCCTGATAGATATGTTAAACATAAAAGTAGGTGGTATTCTTAAAGAAAGATGATTTATTTTAAATATATGTGTGCATATATATGTATGTATGTATGTATGTATATGTGATAAGGAATTGAAAACATGTCGTTCTCTTATTTTTATATCATTGCCTCATGATGGTCAGCCTTCTGGCAGCAAAATCTTATCAGCTTAACTCCTATATTGTAGTTACATAAACATATAAATTCACAGATTATTAAAGTAAACAAGTACCAATTATTGGATACATGTTACACAGCGGACTTTCCTTATACAGCCTGGTATTATAACATGAAACAGCTCTGAATAATGGCTCTTTATATGCTATTGTTAAACAATTTTCCTGGAACTTTTATCCAACAAATGCACATAATTTTACATGAGAAATTGCCTTAAAGCAAGTCTGAAGCAGGCTGTACAAGTTACCAAAAAGGCCAATGTAGTATTTTCCGAGTTTAAGTACACCTCAAAATTCCTTTCTTTGCCTCGTAAAATGTTGAAAGGAAAATTATTTTCAATGCTGGCATTTAAATGGTATCATTCCCTGTGGAAAGAGTTACTGAGACATTTGTTAGAAGTCAACAAAAATAATTTGGACATATTTTGAACTTATTTTATCTGACTCCTCGACATTTAATTTGGTGTGAAAAACAGCAACGGTAGAAAACAGATGTTAAGGGGCCAAGTATACAACGGAGGTCAAAACAAGCATAAAACACGGCTTCCATTTCTAAGAGGAAAAGCCCAGGATTCCTCCAGCAACAGGTTCTATGGGAAAAGCTGCTCTTTTATTGTTCTGCTCGTGATATCTGTAGACTACACAATGCAATACTGTCTGCCATGGAGCAATACCTCTCAGCACTAGTAATTTAAGACTTTCTTCTCTGTAATACACTGAGCCATCATAACCTGTCTTTTCCCATTTAGTTTAACCTACAACCACCACATACTGATTTGGCTGTGTGTGGCTTTTTCTATTGCCATTTATTACTCTGCTCGACTCCTGAAATTCTGTTTGCAATTTAAGGCCACAAATTAGAAGCGTAAGTCATCTGTTTCCTATAATCCCCCTGTCAGGACTCGAATCGCATTTGGAGCTCAGCACTGAGCCTGGGCCTGGGCCCGCGCAGGCGTTCTGATTGGCTGGCCTCTCTACAAGCAGCAGAATAAATAAAATGCCCCGGAAAAATAGAGCTTTAAAAAAAAGATGAAAGGAAAGAAACTGGGTTTCAAACAATTTCTTCTCCCTTTCAGAATTATTAAATCAATTGTTAAAATAGTCGGGTTTTTTTTCTTTTCAACAATCAGTCGAGCTGAATACACCTTCTTTAAGGACAAACAGTGTGTCTAGGGTGCCGTGTGAGAGCAAAGCTGTCCCGCTTCCAGCAGCTCCGTGTGTTCTCTGCGTGGGGAATAGCTTCAAATCCTGCCATGTTTCCTACAAAACACACTTTGCTGTGTTGCATGTGTTCTAATTAGGGCGGTATCTTTAAATAGTGTTAGAGATCTTCTGCTAGGCTAAAAATCTAGGAAATCCTAATCTACTCCTTGAATCAGACTTTCCCTTTTAACACATTTTGGCAAGGTCCAATCAGTACCTTGGATTTATTAGAAAGATTTTTTAAAGTTAAGTATTGAATCAGTTTTTAATTATTCTTTAAATGATATAAGAACTTCCGAATTTGGGGACTCTGACCTTTTTATTCTTTTTCTTTCTTTCTCTCTTTTTTTTTTTCTGATTTCCTTGGCTCATTTAAATGGGCCTCCTTGTATCGCTGTTGAGTCTTTGGCGTCTTTCAGCATTTCATATTTTTAAACATTTTTGCTCTTTTCTGTTACTCTTTAAGTGTTCAACAGATCACATTCCACCTTAAAAACAGCAAGTATAAACTGAGGAAATGGAAAGTAGTCACATCTGAAAACATATCCTAAGTGTCAAGTGCCACTGTGAACCTCCTTCAGACTGTCGCAAAATCATTATAGTTGCAATAAAATCCAACAGACTCACGTTAATAAACATACTTGTGCTAGCTACACCTGAACAAAAATGTTGGGGGAAAAAGAGGATCGATATTTACTGAATTTGTATTTGAACAGCACAGCTTGTATTTCAAAAGAACATAAAGGTCAATGGGGAAAAATTATATGTACATTACAAGCTAAATTTTAGCCAAAACTAAAAATAGATACAATAATAATAATAATTTTAGAGAAAAAGCATTTTGAAGAACAACAAAAGAATCTAATATTAAATCATTCGAGAGGTAGGTAATAATTTGCTACACCACTTCTGGAAATGTTTTACATTTCTGTAATTTAAATTCCTTTTCTATTTTTTACATCAGTTTTTGCAGCCTGTGAGTCCACAGTTTGGCCTCCTGATCTCTTGTAATTTTAAAAGAAACAAAGGAGGAAAACTCGCCAAGATGTTAAGATTTCAAAGACACACACACACACACACATACACACACACAGCTACTGTACGTGCACACTCATTATTTTTTTCAATTCCTTTCAACTATACTTTCTGTGTTACAGATTTATTTAATAAACAAATGCATCTTCTGGGCCCATAATACACAAATGCATGCTACTGTTAATTCATTTACAGAATGTGCCATGATGGCCCCTGAGCAAAAGAGCAATCTTGTTATAATGAATGTGTACTATTCTTAATAAACACACTGTAGCAACGACCTGCAGTGCACACAAAAGCACACCCAAACCATTTGGTTTGTTCCCAGAGCTCGGACACCAGCACCACTATTAAATAGCTGTGCGCTGGGAGAGCAATCCAGTATTGGCATGCAAATGAGCACCCGAAGAGGCCAGATGCTGTTCTTTAGAAAGGAGTGTTTCTGCTCAAATTTGGGGGTGGGGGAGAGCCTGAGAATGTTGCAAGCATGGGGCAGTCTTACGAATGTGAACCCTTATATTTCTGACGGTGGAGATGAGCCTAGACAGAGGGAACACTCTGTGTAAACATGTGAGCATTGAAATGCTCCATATTTCCATGGCCCATTGGACTGCTTACCATGGCTTGGCTTTGGTTTAATTTCTTATGGGTTTTCTTCTTGTTCTTCATTTCTAGTGCAGAAAGATAGCTCTTACTTTGAAAACCTGAGAGAGTTTTATCTCTGCTTTTTAAATGTAAGCAATCGTTGTTCTTAGAAAGTAAATGTCTTTCATATACATCATTGAATAATTAGAAAAGCATGAGGATTTTTTTTTCTCCAAAGAAGCTCCTAGCACGTGATTCCCATTTGTTTGGAAACCGTCCTAAATTTCATAATTTGCGATGGGTGTGAGACCCACAAGCGCCGCCTTTATGTCGCCTTGAGGATGAAGTCGGAAGGGAAGCTAAAACTGACTTAGGAGACGGAAACTGGTGTGCAACCATTTTAGTAGCCAGCGCCCCTACTAAATTCAGAACACGATTTTTCTTCTTGGCTCATTTTTCATTCTCTTCTTCTCCAGGTTCAGGGAGCCCTGTGTTTATTCGATTTCTTCAAGATGGTTGAGGAAGATAAGGCTTGGTATCATGAGTGTATGTCCTAAGAAATGGACTAAAGAAAAGTTAGCAAGAGCACCCACACATGGGAGAATTCACAAGTGGATGTAATAAGAGTCCTGTAACACAAATAACTGAGTGTGAAATGCCCTCTACATAGTGATGACATTTGGGAACAGGAACTTTTTTTTTTTTTTTTTTTTTTTTGAGATACAGTCTCACTATATAGCTCTGGCTGTCCTGGGACTAACTATGTTGACAAGGCTGGCCTTGAACTCACAGAGATCTGCCTGTCTCTGCCTCCTAAGGGGCTGGGATTAAGGGTGTGTGCCACTACACCCAGATGGGACAGGAACTTCCTACAGAGAGTTATAAATGTGTTGTGTAATAATGGTCTCTTCCATACAGATACTTTTTATAACTAATTTTTGAGTAATTGTTTATAGACAGATACCCACTACCACAGAAAGTTACACATTATTGAAAATAAAATGGATGCATAGTAGTGGCAAATGTACATGACAGATCTATTGATGGTAAATTATTAATCACTCAGTCACACACTTTTAAGCAGAAATACTGGCTTCAATAGAAATAGAAGTGGATAAAAATGTTCAATGGAATTACTTCTTGTGTCCTTTTCATCTTTTTTTTTTTTTTGATAAGACTCTCACTATTTAGCTGAGGCTAACCTAGAGCTGCTGACTTCACTATTATTTGATAGATGACCATAGCATCATTGCTAAATTTCTAAAGAGCCCTTTCTTCTGATCAATCAGCACATAGAATTAATCTATACATTTACAAATTGTTGAACAGTGTGTTGGTTTTATAGGCTGTTGTATTCAGCGCCACCAGGTGAATGGTGGCAAACGCAGACATTTATTCTCTCAAGTTCTGGATAAGGCCACATAGCAGACCGCAGGGATTAGGACTCTAATGTCTTTGGAAGGTGGGAGCCCAGGCAGGGGAGCACACATGCAGCTCTGGAATCACAACACTTAGTTTGGAACTCAGTACCAGCCACCTATCATTAGACACTTTATAATTTTATCTAGACGCCTGAAATCCCAAGACTTGAGAAACTGAGATAGGAGGATTGAGAGTTCCAGGCCAGCCTGCACTTTATGGCAGGACCCTGCTGCTAAAGACAGTAATTATTGTATCATAAAGAAAAGTCCTTCTTATGAGAATTAATGGGACAAATTGATCTTAGAACCCAGACCAGGAATCACCCTGTTTCTTTCAATTAATTGAGATATCCTAAAAATGCTTCCCATGCTATTAGATCTTTCTTTTAGGTGACTGCTTGCAGGTTTAAATTAAATAAATATATACGTATATATTAACCTCATTAATGTATTTTAGACAGTAAACTTTATCCAGCTTAATCTTATTTTTTATTTTATTTCCCTTTGATATTTCCATATTATTTTTTGCCAATATATTATCAAAAATAGTATTAAAGGACCAATTCAAGAGAAACTATAAATGAATTTCAAAATTAATTAGAATAAACTCAAATTAAATTGATTTCCCCATACAACAAAAATAATTTAAAAGATAGAACATGCTGTGAGAAAGAATACATTTAAAATATAAACTTATCTATTTTCAAGAAAGATGAATTATCAGAGAATAATGAGGCAGTGACACTGAACACGTATAAAGTTAAGTTAAACTCATGTGACTCTGAAACCTAAGGGAAAGCTCTGAAGCTGAGGTATTTCTGAAAACTTCCTTATGTCCTAACATGTACGACAACAAGAAAACCAAAGGATTAACATCAACACTTGCTAAAGGTATCTGGATGCTGTCAAACAGCAGAGTAAAATAGATGCTATTTGTTAAACGCCCGAATTTCATAGCAACTGGAATAGAACAGTGCAAGACAGAAAGGAAGGAAGCAACGGCCCAAGAAAGCTGCTGCTGGGGAAGGCGCCCCATTTTCAACTGCCCCTTTGTACAAAACTCTCACCAGTGAGGGATCAGAGATAAGAATCCTAACACATAGAAGAAAGCAGTTCTGAGACTGCTGTTTTTGTTTGTTTGTTTGTTTGTTTGTTTGAGACAGGGTTTCTCTGGGTAGCCCTAGCTTTTCTGGAATTTGCTCTGTAGACCAGGCTGGCCTCAGACTCACACAGAGATCTGCCTGCCTCTGCTTTGCAAATGCCAGGATTAAAGGCATATGTCACCAATGCCCCCAATACAGAACTGCTTTTTCTTAAATCCAACTTCAAATCCCTAAAATGAACGATCCCACACATGGTTTATTTTTAATTTAAAAATCACTGACACCTTTTAAATTAAAACTGGATCCATAAACAGGTTTAAAATGTGTAGTTCCACAAGTAGAATGGGATGATTTCGATTTCTGATGGATCTCTGCGGCCCCAATTCCACACCAAGACTTTTCTTCTCCCGTCTTACAAGCTTGCAAAGCCATCAAACCCAGAACTTTGATAAGCAGAGCATATTTGGCATATTAGTTCTGAAAGTGAGCCGCTGGAACTCAGCAAGAGGAAAGTCTTTATTCAGAAGAATGTACCAAGTCTACAGCACAGCCAGAGCTGTAAAGTACCAGCCATGAAATCGTATCACAGTTAACAATGTGGCGATATTATCAGAGCCAGAGGCTCGTCACCCAGACATTCTTCTCAAGACACAGTGGCTTTACTCTATTAGTCTCCAGATAACAGTTTCTGAAGCCAGTCACCGAAAGACGTGAGACAAACTTAGTGTTCTTTGGGGGACAATTAGAAATACGGTCCCAGAGTTCCACAGTGTAGGCTGTATCCACGTGCCTTACCTTAGCCGTACAATCAAAGCTTCTAACCTACTTACACACTAACTGAGCCAAGTTTCCACATGGCTGGGAGCAGCGTTCACATCATCGTTTCCCCAAAACCTGTCCATCAAGCTGCGCTACACTTTGATTCTCAGGCTTTTCAAAGGTACGTGTGAATTCATTGTGCCTTACTGTCTTTCGTGAAAGATGACAAACGACAGCAACAAAACTGCGCCGTCCCTCGATGTTATTTCTGGCTGAGCAGTGACACGCACCACAGCTCCAGCCAAGTCACTTGCCCTCTCTACAGCCAAGGTCCTTCAGGGGGTAAAATGGGGGTTGTCACTCTCACCAGAGCACATTCGGGAAAAGCTAAAGCCTGTGCTCGAAGGTTTCCGTAAACGTGGGAAAGAATTATCTTTACTGTTGTTGTTGTTTATGACTAATACAGCTGCAGAAGTTGAGGATTTAAGCTCTCCCTGTGGATTTGGCTGTGGCCTCCAGAACCTGAGATTTCATTTGAAAAGAATTAAATTTCCAGTCTGCTTTCCAGGGGTGACTGTGAGAACGTGCACTGACAGACTGTTGTCTTCAGAGGCAATATCCAGACACACTAAGACAATGCCACAGCCTGAGCAGGGGTGACCCTTCCCCATTCATCTTAATGGAGTGTTAAACTTGAAGCCTAATTAGGTCCACTTAAACGCCAGCATTATTATACTTTTCTCTACTTATCTTCATACCAGAAACAATCAACTAATGGACTCATTTAATCTATGTGCATGCAAGGGTCCCCTCCAGACACCCTGTCACTTTGATAGCCTGCACTGCAGTCATAAAAGCACAAGTTTTAGACTTTGGTTGTTTTTAATTATCCACACAATTACACTACTTTCTGTTACCTTGAAAACTTAGAGGCAAGACTGTACACAGACATACAGGAGGTTTTTAAGGCCTGCAGACTGACTATCATCCCATAATGAGAAAGTGATATCAAAGTTGCTGCCAGAATAACACACACAGATGTGTTCAAAGAAAGATCCACGCCTGTCCCTTGACAATTTCTAGTTGACCCTTTGCATGCAGGCCCAGCTTCCCACAGACTCTTTCTGAGTTTATCATTGTCATTTGAATTTTGTTTTAATTTTTAATTCCTACACTAAACCTTGAACAAAACAAAAATTAGAAATATATAAATTTACACTTGACTGTTTTATACTTACACTTACATTAAGGATCCAATTCTGGGCCCTTACTGCAAAGTTCTTGAATGCCTTATAAAATATCTCGTAAAAGTGCATTTATTTACTCTGGATTAGAAGGGGATTAGTCTGTTTTCCCTACATGGTCTCTGTGCCAACATGGTATATGAGAAAATTTTTGAAAGTTTACCATGCAAACTTGTGGGTAAATATTAGTAATTCTCTTCAAGGTGGGAAAATCTATTATCCCACCACTCATAAACCTATTTTTAGCTGCACCCACGTCTCAGGCAAGGACTTAAAGGGATATTTTCCTATGGTGCCTGCAACAAATATTCCTAATGCTCCCTTAGTTTCCTGGCCCTTCTTAGATGCTCAGAACCTTCTGCAGTGGAGCGGGACTAAGAATTTTTGTCCTAAGGATTGGGACAACAGTCTTCTGAGAGAGAAGTATTTAAAAGCTGTTCCATAATCTTCTCGCCCTTCCTCTTGGTAGGTAAACTCTTAATCCCTGATTCTGAGGGAAAGTGTAGTAGAGAGGAGAGGCAGAGAATGTTGGGTCCCCACAGAGAAAGCCCCAGACCAGCAAGGTTGTATAACCCAAAATGAACTGTAGGTTAGCCATTGAGATTTGGGGTGTTATTGCTAAAATATTCCTTTGCTTATATAGTCTAATAAAATGTCTTAATTTACTTGCACCCAGATTTATTAGATGACACTCATATATTAACTGTCACCACTGCCTTCTTTTATCTTCAAATACAGGAGAGCAAGCAAATGAAGATGTGGCAGTCTGATGTCGCTTCTCATCACTGATTCCCTTGAGTCTTCCTTTGTTCTCGGGGGAATAAACTGGGTAACATCACCACAGGCCACTTTTTTCTACCAATAGAAATAGTTGGAGGGTAGTTGTTGTCCTCAAAGCTCAGGATACTTTCCAGACAGGAATTTACATTTAAAGTCAATCCAGAGTCAAAATTTAGTTTTGAGTCATTCAAGTAAGCAGATGCCATTTCCCTGTTCAAGACAAGGACAACCTAGAGTCGCTAAGAACCAGAGAGCAAAAACAGTTGCAAAAGAATATTTCCAAGGGGGACTATACAAATGGAAATATCAGTTATAGATGATGTGAACTAAACAGTCATTCTGAGTCTTTCTTTAAATTGATATTTGCAAGTATTCTTTTTTTTTTCTCCTCCACTGCTGGGATCAAACTCTCAGTCATACTCTCAGCCTGCAATCCTTCCAACTTTAACAGTTGCTCTGACAACTTTAAAAAGCAAAGAACTAATTTTTGCTTTAACAACGACGTGTTTATTGTGCTTACACTAAAACGGTCACATGATCCTAAACACTTTCTGAAGTAGGAGCTTGTTCCTTCCTTAAAGACTTAATTATGCAAATTCTCAAGATGATCCCTAGACGCTGATGAGCTCCAGCAAGGACTAAGAAGAAAAAGTGGACATTAGGGATCCTTGAAGAAAAGAGGCAAAATGTGAAATGGACAAAAAAGAGGAACTGAGGCTGAGGTAGACGGGCAGGCCACACGGTGAAGGAACCCGGTGAGCACACCAACAGGAAGGATCCCTTTGGCCAGTGCAGAGATTGCAAGCCATGTGCATCATGACAGGCGTGTCCACAGGCCAGTCATCTGGGACCAGAAAAGCGATTCTCCAGTTTGGTAGCTCCGTGACATTCATTCCACAAGCCAGTCTTTCTGAGAACAAGGGTGGTACAGGAAATACCTCTCCTGGGAGCCAGTCTAGGGGCTAAAAACCAAATAAGGGACAGGCATGCAATGTCCCTATCATGGTAACTATACAGAGTAACTTTTAACTCATGTTGAAGTGTTTACACTAAATCATCAATATACAGCAAACAGTAATAATAACAGCCTTATGGCCGTGCCCCTCTACAGTTGTGTTTCTCTGAATGAGAGCAGAAATACAAACCTGACATTGCTTCAGTAGGCCTTTGTTCCTAAATGGTTCTCATGGCCTGAATATTTCCTAAGGGCATACATGAGTGATACAGCAATGTCTAAGATAATTTCCACCCCGGAGCCCTGAATCTAAACTCAGGACAAGAAGTAGCTTGACTGTATGGATACAGTAAGAAACCCTTGTATTACAGCTGGCAAAGTGTCACTCACAGTTTTGGGAGCATCATTTTTATTTTTCCTTCTTTCTCTATGAAAAGCAACACTGTTTTGCAACGAGTGTAGCATTGTGGTTGGCAAATCTTGATTCAGATTCTAGCTTGACCATTTACTAATTCCGATGTTAAAAGAAGCCCTGAACCTCTTAACTTCCATGTGCCATCAGAAAAAACTAAGTTGATACAGCCTCACAGGAGTGAGTAGAGACTAATCAAAAAAAAAAAAAATGAAAGGAACCAACAACTTTAAGTTTCTTCTCAATTCTCAGTTCCCCCTGATCTAATTTGAGTGAACAGAACATCATAGTTATTTGCGTGTATCTCTCACCAGGCTCTGTGCTTTTTGAAAACAAGAAGTTAGAGTCTTTCATGAATGATTCTCCATTGATCACTTTCAAAGCTTTTACTACACGACACGTTCATGAGTTGGTGCATGCAAGAAGAAAAGGGGGACCAGTTCATTCACAATTATTGAAGTATGCAGCTTGACTGGATCACTTATAAAATGCATATGTGGAGATCAGCTGGTTCCAAAGGGTCACAAACTATAGCCCTCCTAACTATAATCTGCATCCCCTAGGGTACATCATTTGTTGGAAATGAAAACTCTCAGGCCTACACTGGCCTAAGCAGCAACTCTGGAGAAAGGCAAGGAACCGGGGCTTCAAGGCTCCCTAGGTGACTCTGAGGTACTGTAATCCTGAGAACCCCTGTCTTAGACCATTCACATCTACCATGATACTGACACTCAGCAAAGTGGAAGATGCCCAAAGCATCACTGGACTCGCTTAAGTTGAGCACAAGTTAGCTTCCCATGGTCCTCAAATACCTTGACTAGCCTGAATTTATCTAGAGAACAGGACATGGTGTGATGCATCACTTGGCTTCCTTTTGTTTTTCATTTACTCTCATGTCCCCTCTCAAATCTAGCTAAGATCACAAATACCATCCCCTGGGTGTTGGTGTCTTGGAAAAGAACTAACACATGAGTTACATTAGCCATGCTAGGTAGCATCATACACAGCACCCACTCAATTGCTAAAAGAAATTCCAACTGTACAGTCATAGCCAAACAAACTATGATGTGTCTTTACCCCAACTGTCCAGTGAACCAAATCTCAGCAACCTCCACTTGTGTTCAACTCAGGTAGATGATATTCTTAGCTATACAAGCATGCGGTCCATATGCTTTCAGTTGTGATCCTAGAAATACTCTTGTATCGTCGGCAGCTAGTTTCAAAATGAGCACCTATATAAGTCAATGGTGAGCAAATTAATAAAGATCAAATCAGTAAGCATGAATATCAATTTTGTGCTGCATGCTAAAATACAAATAATTTCTGGAGACTCAATCTTTTATCTTTAAATGTAGAACAAAAAGAAAACACTGCAAGTTGCTTTGAGGGGCAACTGTATGCAAAGAGTCGGGCCTTCTTCTGTGAGCTTTCCATCATATTTGCTGGTTTCTATTAAGCTTTTCACAAAAGAAAGCCTTAGTACTATGATTAGAATCAAAACCTGAGGGATTCATAGGTTCGGATGAAGAGCGTGCAACGGACATTCCAGGAAATGTGAATAACCCACTTCGTCATCTCTCTGGCTCTTATTTGGAGATTGTGCATCTGAGACAAACACTGTAGGAAGAAAGAGAACCCGCTGCACAGCTGTTACTTAGCGTCTTCTAACATATTCTGGGACACACTTTATTCTTATATGAATTTTTATTCTTATGGTTCAGATATTATGCTCCCTGTGTTGCAAAAGTTAAATTTATGAAAGCAGTAAACCTGTCCCTCAGAGTCAATTTTAACAGAAGGACCTATGATGGTAAAGTACTGCCCCAATAGTACAATTTTACAGGTAGAGCTAACCTGGTTACCAAAGCACCTGCATATACATACAATACATTTTAATGTTAATAATTACTATTAACTTATGTACAAAGACTATTCTTTTTATTCAAGATACTAATATCAATGAGTTGAAGACAGTAAGTAACTTAACGTCACAGCCATAACTTGTATAACGCTGAACATGGAAGCAGAATGGGACTCTAACATTTTCTCAATTAACTACAGTTTTTAAAAATCCTAGCAAGTGGTAGAATAAGCCTTTGTTCACTAACTTTTGTTTAGAGTCGTCCTTACTGTCTTTGCTCTGTGCTGATTGTATATCCCTTTTGAGCCAGAACAATAAATGACTCATTTAAAATTGTTCACACCGTGCACTATGTGAAACCACTCTCTAAAGGACCAGGATTATCCCACATTTTTTTAAACTTTTTTTTAATCATGCTGATATAAAATGTTGGAGGGTAGCAACAGATGAGGACTGACTAAGAAAGGACGTTTGTTAAATAAAGAAGCAATAGGGCTGGAGAGATGGCTCAGGGATTAAGAGCACTGGCTGCTCTTCCAGAGGTCCTGAGTTCAATTCCTAGCAATCACATGGTGGCTCACAGCTGTCTATATATAGTGGGAATTGATGTCCTCTTCTGGCGTGTAGGCATACATGCAGATAGAGCACTCAGATACATAAAAGAAATAAATAAACATTTAAAAGAAATAAAAAATAAAGAAGCAATGCATATTGGTTTCCCTTTGCATTGCAGACACAGGTAATACCATCTCATTGCCTATCCAGTATGAAAACAGGACTTAATGGAATTATACTGTTCAGCCATTGTATTCAACCACCATTCCTGAAATCCTTTCTCCCCATCAGACTCCGCCCCCAAAACACTAGCTACCCAGAAAGCAAAACCTTCGCATCCAGGATCAAATGCCCTCAGTCCTGCAGAGCATGAGACTAAGAGGAGGAAACACTATAGCTGTTCAGCTACAGTGATTGTCGATGAAGATGGTGAGTGCACACAGGTGACTAGTACAATTAAAAAAGGACAGCAGCCCAGCTGATAAGCTTAGTAGTCCAAAGCTTGTGACAAGTGAAGAACGCTAGGAGTCAAGCTCCCTGGACTCTTGAGATTGAGTAGCCACTTGTAGTGAGATTTCATTTGTATTTTAATAAATAAAGCTTGCCTGAAGATCAGAACGCTAAACAGCTACATTAGTTAGCCATAGAGGCTGGGCAATGGTGGTGCATGCCTTGAATCCCAGCACTAGAAAGGAATATAAGGCGGGATGAGACAGGAACTCGCTCTCTTCCAGTCTGAAGACTTCATAGAGGTAAGAAGAGCTCTCTAGTGGCTTGGCCTCTTTGCTTTTCTGATCTTCAGATTGAACCCCAAGATCTGTTTCTGGGTTTTTCTTTTTCATGCTCCAGCCACTAGGACTTTTCTTTCTACCCTAAGTGACATTGTCCATTTGTCTTGGTTTTTATGGGGAGAATGTAAGATACCTTACACTAAGTAAATGCTGTATATCACAGTTATATGTTCCTAGACTTCTCAAGAACCAGATATAAATGTAAACCACCCAGCGTACTCTCTCCCTCCCACACGTGACATGTGACAAGCTGTTGTTTCTTCTAATAGTTCTCGTATCACAAGCATCTTTGTCAGGTGATTTTGTTTGGTTTGTTCTAGGAGCAGAAGTCATGGTCTTGCTCAAGTTAGGCAAATAATCTATCACTGAGCTATGTCCTCAGTTCCATCTTTCTCAGACATTTTAAATCCAAGTCACAGTCTGTAAGATCAATACACCAGTCGACCAAATATGTCTGAACTAACTCCCAGAAGTAGACACCCTGGAAAACCTTTGTCCCAGGTACCCCTGAACACCTTGCCTCCTTTAAATTTGTGTTTCTGAAAACACATGTAGAAGCATGACACACAACTCATGCCCCAACTCTATCTCCTTTTCTGCTGTGACACTGTTTACTTCCAAGTGTATTGTGAAACATTTTAATTTTGTGTATTGTTGTCTTTCCCCCAACAATATATAGGTTCTTTTTCTCACTGATAGGCTCAACATGAGGCCCAACATCCAATTGGGACTTGAAAAAAAAAAAAAAAACATTTGAAGAACCAATGACTGAATCCTGACATCAGGTCACATGTGCCATACGTTCCATGGGCCGCATGCACATTACATTCAGTAAACACACACTGGCTAAAAAAGTATTCGTAGATATTCATCAAAAAAATACACCTCATATGAAGGACCAAGTTGCTGTGCAAATAATATGATCCGTCCATGCTGTCGTTCTTGCGGCCTCTGACATTTGGAATGAGAGCAGAAACGTGAATGGCTGTTCTGCCCTGACCATTACCCATTTTTAAATTCTTGTAGTTTCAAAAGCCAACTGTGTAATTCTCTTCTTAATCCCTTCTTTGTTCTGCTAACACTTAAAATTCATTCAGGAATAAAATAGCTATTTGATTCAAAATGTGCCACAGCAAGGTATGTTGGTTGTGCATATGTGTGTTAAACGTGGTGGAAATTGGCAAGAATTTGTTCATTTGTACTTTTTGGTATTAGCAGGTCAAATTTTGTGTGTCGGGGGGTGTTAAAATCAATGCTTTATTCAGTAGAATAGTAAGCAACTTTTGCTATCATTTGTGAAATTCTAGTCAGGGAAGCAACATGTACTTATGCGCAAAGCAGTCCTGTGCGCTGACTTTCCCATCAGCCTGTGCTTCCAAGCTCCCTTCACCTTCCAGGCTTTGCTCAGGCAAGGACAGCAGGCTCTCCATCCACTCCCTTAGGTAAGTCCAAACTTTTAAAAGTTGTGTTAAGTGCAGATAAAATGCTACAAGTTTTCGGAAAAGCACTTAAACGAAATTCCTTTTAAAATATCCATACATTTAATACAATATTGATTATACTTTAAATACACATGTAGAAGGATGCTTGTGGCAATGTTTCTCATAATGAAAAAAATTACAAACAAGCTAAATATCCAACAATAAGAGACTATGTAAATCGGTTACATTCTTCCTGTTCTGCGTAACATGAAATACTTAGTCATCAAAAATGTTTGTTTTTGAAGACAGAATGCTAGATCCGCATTATAAGCCATACTTTAAAAATAAATGTCAAGCATATTTATAAAAAAATCTAAATTGAACTTGCAAGTGTATTACTGATAAATGTCCCTGCCTGGATTTAAACATTATTTAATGAGTGATTCCTAATATTTTAAGACAGTTACCAATGTCTACTGTGCTCTTAACTGATATCCAAAAACAGACTAAGCATTTCTGTAAGAAGTAATCTTCAAGTAGGGAAATACATTTAGTAACAAACATAATAAATTTGATACACTCACAAGAAAAATGTCACTTAATGAACTCTCATTTTAGACACGCAATATACTAAACACGTTAATATTTCTACGAAGTGGACATCATTATAATTTGTTACAGATGAGGAAACTGGTGAAGTAACTATGTCAATATCACATAACCAGTAAGGAATAGTGGGATATTTAGTCCAGTACTTTCTACCTTGGTTGCTTCTGCATTTCAACATGAAAACAGTTGGGCAGGATCCAGCATGAATAAACCATGATTTAGTTATTGTCAAAGAATTGCTTCAGATAGTATAGCCAAGGGATTCTTAAACTTTGTCCACTAGGACAGCCTTTGCCCAAGAAACTCTGAGGTATCTCACTATACATAATAGGTACACAACCTGAACATTCACTCATAATAAATAATAAAGAAATGCACTTTAAAATATGATATAATCTTAAATATAAAATAATTTTTGTATACTAATGAGATAGACATACTTACTTTGCTTTTACATAAAGAGCTAAAACTTGGATGAATATTTGATAATGCCGGACGTACAACATCTTCAATATTTTCAGAGACTGATAATTTAGTTTTATGATCATCAATGCAGAGAACGCCACTTCTCAGAAATACATAAAAATGACAGAGGTCATTTTAGGGCCATTTCAGAAATTGTATAATTTCTGCCCTAAGTCCAAATTAAAATTCATTTTAGCAATTTTTTGACTTGTCAGCCACTCGAACAGTAATTTTTTAAATCAGACATTCTAACACAATGCAATCTGAAGATGCACTAATTTGAGACTTATATACTAAGGAATGATGGTAGTAAAATATTAAATATAATTAAATCATTATGCATCTATGAAAGCAGAAAGCTTTGTGTACGTAGCACAGGTGCTGCAAATGACAGCACACAGTAGTCTTGAATAGGAGCCTAGGTGCCTGAGCCCTTGGTAAGCTGGGATGTGATGGTATGTGCCAACGATAGGAAATGCCCATGCTGAATACACAAGAACCAAGAACCAGGCCTGAAATGCTGTCACACAATGCACAGAATGGGACCATGCTTCTGGGAACACCATGGATTTATTATGCACCATTTTGAATGAATATTAATATTAAGTTGGTACATTCAGAAATCTTTTACCGTTTCCAAAATTTCCACAACCCCCACATTCAGTTACCTGACCTGATACAGAGTGGTGACCCACAGTTTAAGAAACTGTGGGTAGCACTTCTAGTAGTCATTTATGTTTAGATAGTTACTGAATTTTGAGTACATGTGTGAAGCTAGGAATCAAACCCAGGGTCTTGCACATGCTAGGCTGTTACTATCTTTTGATTATTGATGGTGTGCTCATTGCCTCTCTCCAGGTATTTCAGCTTTTATAGCTGGTGAACTAAATTTCCACAATGCAAACGCTGACCAAAATTGAGGGCATGTGCCTTTTTAATCAATATGCTTAGTCAATGTATAGGTATAAAATATAAAATCTGTCTTAAAAATTCTTTACAAGACTTTTTAAACAAAATGTAATGAAAATATAAACCAGAAAATGTCTTCCTAAAGAATGAAAAAACTTAGATTCATAGGGAATAGGTCTGTGAGAAAAATGTGGCACCTCTGACCACTCTGACCCCGAATGACAACTGGGGAAGGCCTTGGCAGCTCTTCCTGAAGTCCAGGTAGAACACTGAGCTCACTGATTAACTCAAACAATCTGGTTTTATAGAAGCTCACCTCAGATGCAACCAAATGTGAAGACTTTGGAACCGCCGAGCCAAGGAGGCTAAGCAAGCTAAGCTCAATATGTACGTGTGGATCGCCTCAGATACTGGGGTTCATGTTATCTGGCAGTAACTTCTAGATCTAAAGGATTTCCTTGGGGAAATCTAGAATATGCAAAGTAAAAAGAGTTTCAAAAACTGTGTTTGACATAGCATAAAGCAAAAAAACAATTTTAGCTCAGTTTCTAAGACAGAATCATTTCTAGAAAAGCAATTCACATGAGAGTCAGGTGAATTGGCAGCTCACTCAATGAGAACGTCACTTTTAGACAGTCCACAGTCTAGTACTCCAGGTCCAAATGTTATAGTGCAGGAGGCATCAAAGCATCTCACTAGACTGCTTTCTGGAACTTATCTGCTTAGAACTTGTGCTGAACAATTTTTTAAATTTTATATATATACAAATATACTTATATATGTGTGTGTGTTTATATACATATATATTTATATATACATACACACATATATGTATTTGATATATATATATCCTGCCCTTCAATCCACCATTTTGTTAAAAGATATCATTCTTTATTTAAGGAATCATGTTCCTAAGTTTCTTCTTCTCAGGTACCCTTGTTTCAGCTACCAAGGCAAGCAGGTGTCTGGGATGACTTTCTTTGCCCATGGAAACTCTACGACTATTGAAGCAGCTCAAAATATGATCACATCAAGGACAGAAAGATTCCTTCTGGAATTCCTTCTGAACTGAGTTGGTTCACTTTAGGGGAGTGCCCTGCAAGCTAGCTTTAAGCTTTCATAAAACAGAGGAAGATATAAGCCTTTTGAGCATGAATGCAATAGAAACCATAAAATCCAAATCAGCAGGCGACGCCATGAACAGAATCCATGGTCAAGTATATAAAGTCTGTGTAATTTTTGATACTCATTAGTTTCATACTCTTACTGTAAGCTCCACAGTCCAGATTAAAAACACTGAACCCGTTTAACACACAAATAGAATTCCATTATTTTCCTTTCAGACTTAACAGTTCCATATTCAAGAAAAGGAAAATCATATATGTGAATATTATTTTAAATGTTTTTTTTAATTTCCTAAAAGTGGCCCCAAAAGAATCTTAAAAATTTAGATAATTTGAAGATGCAGAAATTACCCCAAGCATAAAAGGCCTTCCTGACAAAATCCTTAAGTTTATACTCACAGATGTCTAAACTTGGGCAGAATACACTCTTCCCAGAGGGTCACTTGACCTTTTCGATCACATGTCAACTCTTCCCAAGCCCCTTAGCCCAAGACAACATAATGATTTGGTATATCCTACCAAAATCAGTTTTTCAATGTTTATTACATCATACGTTTAGAAAAAAACAGCAAGCTAAGAACCTAGCTATATGCATTTCCGTATTTATTATTTCCCATAGTGAATGTTGTTTATTCTAAATTTGTCCAGAATGTTTGTTTTTAAAATCAAGAGGAGATCTCTATGCCTAAATAAGCCAAACAAGTAAGCGACTTGTTAATATGATAACACGTTTTCTTCAGTCCAAGTCCTTACCAACCTGTTTTTCTTGTTCAACCATTAAGGCTAAGACCCTTCCAGCTGATGCAGATGGAAAGAGAGAGGGGAGAGGCTGGTATGAAAAGGTAGAGACAGAGGGATTGGTTTTCAGTCCACCTTCTGATATAGCTCCTAGGGAACCACGATTCCACAAGTCACCTAAGTTCATGGCCATATGATAAAGAGAATTAATGAGTAAATGAATCTGTGTGCAACCCAACTGAATATTGTTATTATCATGGTATCTCTTGCTAATTTGAATGAGATATGAAAATTTAAATATAGCTATATCAATAAAGTAGCGAAAAGTATCTAAGCACTAAGACTGCATGCTATCAGTCAACCCGATTCTCAGTGCCTCCCCAAGGGGAAAGCTGAACTCATGAAGCTCTCTCAGGACTCTCCTCCATTCACATCTGTCCTGACCCCTCCTTTCAGAACGAGGCTATTTTTCCCTGTGTTTTACTTTCTTCTTGATGCTTTTTTTGGGGGGGGCAGGGGTGGGTTTGTTTTAGTTTGGACAAGCAATTGTTTCCCTTCCATATGCATCTTGGACAATCTTGGCACTCTGTCCATCAAAATATTCTATTCATTCCCTGTCCATCCGTCTTCACCTGACTCGGGTATAGGACTATCTTCCTGGACAGTTTATTCTAGCTCTGAAATACCAAGCTTTTCTTGGTATGACAAGATGCAGGAGCTGAGTGTTCTGCCTCCCCTGAGACCATGAAAAGACTCTCCTTTAAATCTGTTATGTGGATTCCCATAGTTCTGCTGCTCTGAAACTTTCTGAACACTATTTGTCTTCTTCCTTATGACCATCTTATATCTAATAACATGCTTACTTACGTACGTGTTTTTGTTCATGTATATTTAAGTTAGCCAGTGCCCACTTCTAAACCCCAGAACACTAAAAGATACAGGGATCCTAATAACATAGATGGAAGGAAACTTACATCAAATAAATAATATTCTCTCGCTATACTAAAAGGGATGTCAAAATCCCAGTGTGGCTCACTGAGATTCATCTTAATTTTAAGTGTTTTGGAAATGATGATTTTAGCACCCCAACAACCATTCCATATGCAAAGTATTAATCAATGTGATAAAAGTAGAACAATAGCTGCAGTGTGGGGACTGTCATATGACTTAAAATCCCTGTTTCCTTGCTTAGGAAAGGAAGAAATTACAATAAAAGATCTGCAAAAAGGCCCCCTCCTCATGATGGCTCCTGAGTTTTACGTTTACATGGATAGAATCATATACCAACTACTAGTTTTCTGCTAGTGTTGAGGACGTTGCTAAGGAAACCACTATCTCGTGTTTACACGATAAGTTAGTATGAGACCCACCCAGGATCAGTCTAGGCAGTAGTGTGACATTCTCCCACAGCTTTGTAAAATCTTTTTGTGATGGAAATAAGGGCCACTTTTTCCCTCTTCCATTCTCCTTCTGTGAGTTACAAAAAAAGTAAGTTATAATTAGAATCAAGAAAATACTGCAAGAATAAATACAATGTATCCTGTTTTTATAAAAGGTCATTCTTTCAAGCAATCAAAGCCATTTAAACAAATACCTAATTGACGGTCACAGCCTCCTCTGTAGGAGTGAAACACTCTGCCCAGTTTACAGATGAAGAAATCAAAGAGTCAAGCGAATTTCAGCGGGCCATTTTAGATCCCTGAACAAGAAACTCAGAACAAAACCCTTTAAAGCAGTGTGTCATTGTGCCAAATTAGCTCTGTTAGTTGGGCATTATTTTAATCTTGACCCAGAAATGTGTGCAATACATTTATAATGCAAACAAAAGGAAAGACATATTCAAATAGCAAAGAGTCGATCCTAAAACAAATAGCTATTACAGTGGATTTCAGAGCAAGTTCTTCGGTGACTCGGTGATGACTCTGTGAAAACCCCATCTAAGTGCGACAAGTCTAATTTACAGCACAATTACAGAACACTGGAATAGAGTCTCCCCTTAAGACCAAGATGTACATACTGATAGACCTGCACTGATCATAGCAGTGAGGATCATAGCAGCATGACACTCACTGAAACCAGAATCCTACTTCCTGGCCACACCACAAACAGTGGTCCAGAGTGAGAAAGAACGCTTAAAAGCCTTTTGCTTAGGGCACAATGTCAGATTAACACGTAATCATTGGATTTTTTTTTTCATTAAAGAAATAAAATAACAATTCTTGAGCACTTGCCAGGAACTGTGCAATCCCCTCCAACAAGTCTGTTACCCCAGGATTTCCAGAACTTGTTCTGTCACCTTGAAAAACCTAAAGAGCCCCAGGGAACATTGAGCAGTGAAGGAACTGAACACCTTCCCTGACTTCTTCATCAGTATAACCTGTATTTAATTTTCTGTTGAATTCTTTTCCAGAATGAGCGAATTTCTTCAAGGAGATTGTTATTTGTCATTAACGATGGGAAGTTTGTATGTCACAGCAAAGTAAAGTCCAAACCTGGCAAGACCCCGGTGGAATATTTCTAAACGTGAGTGGACTTGGGAACCACAGCCAAGGAGACACTACAGCCATGGGTCATCAGAGGAGGAGAGGAAGAAGCAGTAGAGGCCACGCCTTGAAGGCATGAGACAGAGAATTAAAAGAATTACCATCTTGTCAGCATCCACTTTTTACTAGGCCAATCAAGTCCCTTGGTCACATCTGAGATAGTATTTGGCTGTTCCATTTAGAGACATTCATCCTCATCCACCTCAGCAAAGCCCTGAGCAACCAACCTGATACGCCACACATTTATTTATATGTTCATCATTTGTCTCCCTCCGCCAGAATGCAAACTTCTTGAAAGCAAGAGAACAGGATTGCTAGTCTGACCCTGACAGAGAAACTCCCTTTCTCTTCCCAGCTGAGCCAATCAGAAAAGGGAAAATGTGGTCAGAAGAAGCCACCTAATGGTGTTCCTTTCTTCCTGGTAAGGTGCTTAGAGACTATGTCCTCTGTTCACACCAAACAAACACAGTTTCTCTCCTACTCCTGGTGTCTTAAGTCAGCTCATCTCCTTACCCAGGCAGAAAAGTCTAGAAAAAAGGTAGACCTTACCAAGAGAAAAGGAAACATGCAGAGCAAAGCACACTTCCAGAGGAAACTGTAGGAAAAGAAGGCAGGGCGACTGAGTGCTTCACTGGGCAATGAATGCGTCGTTTACGTGCCAAAAGCACAGGCCATGGAAACTTCTTAGAGACCCAAACTTTTGCTACACTACAGACCCACTGGATCCGAATCAGCATTTTGATAAGGTTTCCATCTTTAACCAAGACAGGCTGGAGAGATATGCTTACACAAGACCTGGGTTCAGTTCTTAGCACCTACATGGCAGTTTACAACTATCTGTAATCCCAGTTCCAGGGAATCTAACATTCTCATACATGGTGTAGGAGGGTCCTCAGGGATGATCTGGGAGTCCCCTCTGTGTGCTGTGATTACCATTAATGAATAAAGAAAACTGCCTTGGCCTTTTGATAGGGCAGCCCTTAGGTGGGTGGAGTAGACAGAACAGAATGCTGGGAGGGAGAAGGCAGTGTGGCAGACGCCATGCTTCTCTGGCCCAAGATGGACACTGGTTAGACTCATGCTGGTAAGCCACAACTCAAGTGGCGATACACATTAATGGAGATGGGCTAAAATAATATGTGAGAGTTAGCCAATAAGGGGCTGGAGATAATGGGCCAGGCAGTATTTAAATGAATACAGTTTCCATGTAATTATTTCGGGTACACACCTGGAGCCAGGTGGCACAAGGGGCCCTGCGCCGGAAATGCAGCCTGAGCCCCTCATTACTACACATACAGGCAAACAAGCAGGCAGTAGCTTTTAATCCTGGAACTGGGGAAGTAGAGGTAGGCAGATTTCTGTAAGTTTGAGGCCAGGCTGGTCTACACAGTGAGTTCTAGCCTGGCCAGTACTGTATAGTGGGAGGAGGAGGAGGAAGAAGAAAAAGAAGGAATGGGGAGGAAAAAAGAAGAGCAAGAGGAGGGGGAAGAAGAAGGAAAAAAAGGAGGAGAAAAAGAAGAGGAAGAAGAAGAGAGCAAAGGAGGAAAGGAGAAGAGAAGGAGACAGGAAGAAGGGGAAGAAAAGGAAGAAAAATTTGCATTTAAACACATGTAAAAATAAACTTTGTCAATCCCCCTGGGAAGGGAAAAGAGACAAGACCTCCTGAGAAAGTTAGGAGGTGGGGAGAAGGGAGAGTGGAAGGGGAGGGGGAGGAGAGAAGAGAATGGAAGAGGAGAACATAAGGGAATGGGTTGCTCAAGAAGGGGAAGGACAGTGAGGGAGAGAAACGAAAGAGATATCTTGATTGAGGGAGCCTTTAAAGGGTTATTGAGAAACAGCTCTAAAGAAATTCCCAGGAATCCTCAAGGATGAATAAAATGGCCTTCCCTTGTAATCAGACTACCTTAATTGTCATCATAGAATCTTCTTTTTTTTTTTTTTTTTCATGCTCGAAATAAGTCTTGTTATTAAATTTAAAATTCACACCAAAATAGTAATATAGTAAAACATTAGCTAGAAGATGCCATTTATGATTTTTTTCCATACATTGTTTTGTTTTATTTTTTCCATTCAAGAACATAATTAAAGATAAAAAAAAATTTTTTTTCCTTTCTTCCCCTTCTCCCGGTCCCCTCCCACTACCCCCCACCCCTCCTCCCTCCCCCTTCTTCCTTGAAAGAGGGCATGGTGCCCTGCCCTGTTGGAAGTCCAAGGCCCACCCCCATCCCTCC
>PVIU01011655.1:0-63663 GCA_004026605.1 Ondatra zibethicus | reverse complement strand
TGTTCGAAGATGTGTGGATTGATATCCGGGTCTTCTATTCGGTTCCACTGGTCCTCCTGTCTGTTCTTATGCCAGTACCAGGCTGTTTTCAGTACTGTAGCTCTGTAGTATAGTTTGAAGTCAGGGATTGTGATGCCTCCAGATGTTCTTTTGTTGCCCAGGATTGTTTTGGCTATCCTGGGTTTTTTGCTTTTCCAAAAGTTGAGTATTGTTCTTTCGAGGTCTTTGAAGATTTTTGTTGGGATTTCGATGGGCATTGCATTGAATCTGTAGATTGCTTTCGGTAGGATTGCCATTTTTACTACATTAATTCTGCCTACCCAAGAGCATGGGAGGTCTTTCCATTTTCTGGTGTCTTCTTCAATTTCTTTCTTCAGAGATTTAAAGTTCTTGTCATACAAGTCTTCCACTTGTTTGGTTAGAGTTACTCCGAGGTATTTAATGCCATTTGTGGCTATTGTGAAGGGTGTTGATTCTCTGATTTCTTCCTCAGTCCTTTTATCATTTGTGTACAGGAGGGCTACTGATATTTTTGAGTTAATCTTGTATCCTGCTCCCTTGCTAAATGTGTTTATGAGTTGTAAAAAAATGGAGCACAGACCTAAACAGAGAACTCTCAACAGAGGAATCTAAAATGCCTGAAAGACACTTAAGGAAATGTAGAACATCCTTAGTCATCAGAGAAATGCAAATCAAAACAACTCTGAGATTCCATCTTACACCTGTAAGAATGGCCAAGATCAAAAACACTGATGACAACTTATGCTGGAGAGGCTGTGGAGAAAAGGGAACACTTCTGCATTACTAGTGGGAATGCAAGCTGGTACAACCCCTATGGATGTCAGTGTGGCGATTTCTCAGAAAATTAGGAAACAACCTTCCTCAAGACCCAGTAATACCACTTTTGGGATTATACTCAAAAGATGCTCAATCGTGCCACAAGGACATGTGCTCAACTATGTTCATAGCAGCTTTATTTGTCATACAAACTGGAAACAACCTAAATGCCCCTTGATCGAAGAATGGATAAAAAAATGTACATTTACACAATGGAGTACTACATAGCAGAAAAAAATAATGACAGCCTAAATTTTGCAGGAAAATGGATGGAACTAGAAAGCATTATTTTGAGTGAGGTAACCCAGACACAGAAAGACAATTATCAAATGTACTCACTCATAGGTGGTTTTCAAACTTAAGGCAAAGAAAACCATCTTACAAACCACAATCCCAGAGAATTTAGACAACAATACGGACACTAAGAGAGACCTACATAGATATAATCTACATTGGAAGTAGAAAGTATAAAAAGACAAGATCTCCTGAATAAATTGGGAGCATGGGGACCTTGGGGGAGGGTTGTGGGAGGGAGGGGAGTGGCAGGGAGAGGAGCAGAGAAAAATAAAAATAAAATAAAATAAAAAAATAATAAAAAAACCATAAAAACTAAGAATAAATACTTCTGTTAAATTTTTCTGTTAATTTACACTCAGTCCCTAAAACAAAGATGAATTATTTATTTTCAGTCAATAATTTGGATAAAATTGAAGAACAAAATATTTTACTGCAAGTAGATATTTAAAAAAGGAGAAAAATTCCCATAGTTAGGTTATAAAATCAAATTACATAAGCCTATTCCTGGGCCCCATATTGCAGCCTACTTCTTTCAAAGAAGTCTTTGACTTTATTAAGGCACGGTAGGATTAAGGAATCCGAAATAAAATAATGCCCAAAACTAGATAACAATCCTTAAAACAGACCTGATAACTCAGACTTTACTCCCGTCCCCGGGCTTCTTACTAGGGCCCACAGTCCTGGGAGCCTTACAGGAGGGAAGACTGGTCCTAGGAACCCAAGTAGCACACTGTCCACCAACTGCAAAATGCCTTAAAATTCTGCTCAAATACATCAGGTGATACATGCCCCAAGCTACCCAATTCCCCCACACTTGGCTCCATACCGTGGTCTACAACTTTGGAAGAAGTTTTCTGTTTTAGCAAAGGCCATGCTGGATAGGGACCCAAAGACTACAATTTCAGAAGAATCAAGCTTTACTGGATGGAGCACAGGCCAGATCTAGGTACCCCAGTGCTGACAGGTGTACTGAAGGTCAGGCCAGTCCTAGGGATCTCAGAGGCCAGACCATATCTAGGGATCCCAGTCTGCCCCGCTAAACCTAGGCTCCATATTCTTATCTACAAATTTGGAAGAGATCACTGGTCTTACAGAGGTCAGGTAGGATCTAGAGATCCAAAGTCCATCAAAACCCAGTGGGGACAACCTACTGAACCTGAAGATATGCTAGTCACCAGAACCATTGGGTGTTTAGGGCAGAAGACAAGAAAGAAAAGAGAAATCAAAGAAAAATCACACATCTGACAAGACAAATACAGGAATCAACACCTAGACGTAAAATCATGCCTAAATGTCAGTGTAAGAATATAATCAATAAGCCAGGTGGTGGTGACCTTTAATCCCAGCACTTTGGAGGCAGAGACAGGTGGATCTCTGTGAGTGCATGCCAACTCACATAGTTGACAAGAGTTAGTTCTAGGACAAGTAAGACTGTTACACAGAAAAACCCAGTCTCAAAAAACCAAAAAGATATAAAAAAGAATACAATCAATAGCAGAAAAGGCAATATGACATCACCAGAATCCAGCTATCCTATAACAGTAAAATCTGAACAATGCAGCAGAGTGGAATCACAAGAAAATTGGCTTCAAATATACTGTAGACAGATGATAGAGGTTATTAAAGAGAATATGAACAAATCCCTTTTAAAAATTTGAAGGAAAGCCAAAAAATATTGGAAGAAATCAATAAATCCCTAAAAGAAAAACAAGAAAACAAACAAAGAAAGAAAACTGTTCAAGACATTAAAATGGAAATAGAAGCAATAACAAAGCATAAATAAAGAAAATCCTGAAAATGGAAATTCTGGGTAAGCGAACAGGAACTATAGATAAAAGCATCACCAAAAGAATGCAAAAGATGAAATAGAGAATCTAGGCATGGAAGGCACAGTAAGAAAACAGATTCATCAGTCAAAGAAAATGTTAATTTAAAAAACTCCTAACACAAAATACCCAGGAAATCTGAGACACTATGAAAAGACCAAACATAAGAATAACAGAAATACAAGGAGGAGAAGAAACTGAGCTGCAAGCTCAAAAACCAAGAGAAGATGTTTAACAAACTCATAGAAGAAAACTTTCCCAACCTAAATAGGAACATTCTTGTAAAGGTACAAGGAACTTATAGAATACCATGTAGATTTGATCAGAAAAGAAAATCCCCTCCACACAATAATCAAAACACTAAAGTTACAGGACAAAAAAAAATTAAAAAGTGACAAGGGAAAAAGACCAAGTAAAATATAAAGGCCGAACTATTAAAATCATACCCAACTCCTCAATGAAGACCCTAAAAACAATCCAGGGGGCCTGGACTGACACTTGTCAGTCCAGACTACTATACCCAGCAAAGCTGTAAATAACCATAGATGAAAAAATCAAGATATTTCATGACAAAGTCAAATTCAAGCAATATCTATCCACAAAACTAGCCCCACAAAAGATACTAGAAATAAAAATCCATTACCAGGAAGTTAACTACACCTACAAAAATGCTTTCAATAGATACTCTCACACCAGAAAAATCCAAGGAAGGAAAACACACAAATGCACATATACACACACAAACACCATTACCACCAACAACATAAAAGGAATTAAGAATAAATGGGCACTAATCCTTCAATATCAATGGACTTAATTTACCAATAAAAAGACAGTGGCTAATGGATTGGATAAGAAGACAGGACCCAACATTTTCCTTCTTACAAGAAACACAATTCAACATAAAGGTAGACATTATCTCAAATAAACAGCAGGAAAAATATTTTTCAGTCAAATGAACCTAAGAAGCAAGCTGGTGTATCTATACTATTATCTAATAAAATAGACTTCTATTCAAAATTGATCAATAAAGAAGGACATTTCATATTCATCAAATGAAAAATCAACTAAGATGATGTCTCAATTCTAATCACTTTGCCACAAATGTAAAGGCAACCACATTTGTCAAAGAAACATTTTGAAAGCTTAAAACACTCATAGAACCCTGTGCAATAATGGGGGGGAGACATTAACACTCAATGTTCACCGATAGACAGGTCATTCAGACAGAAACTAAACAGAGAAGTAATAGAACTAACAGACATTTATGACTGAAATGGACGTAAGAGATATCTATAGAACATTTCACCCAAACACACAAAAAAATATAACTTCCGCTGAGCATCCTATGAAAACTTCTCCAAAACTGATGACATATTCTGACACAAAACAAATATCAAGAGATACAAAAAAATTAAGTAAACACCTATATCTTATCAGACTACCACAGATTAAAACTGGACTTCAACATTAAGAGGAAGCATACTAACAAAAGAAAACTTAACAAAGCTCTGTTGAGTTAGCACTGGGTCAAGGAAGAAATAAAGGAAGAAGTTAAAGACTTTCTAGAATTTAATGAAATGTATGAGTAATGTACCCAAATTCATGGGAAACAATGAAAGCATAGCTTAAGAGGAAAATTCATAGCACTAAGTGACTGCATTGAAAATTTGGAGAGATCCCATACTAGCAACTTAACAGCACACCTGAAAGCCAAAAAAAAAAAAAAAAAAAGCAGACACAAGAGGAGTAGACATCAGAAAATCATTAAGATGGGTGCTGAAATTAATAAAAGAGAAACAAAGAGAAAAGAACAAAGAATCAATGAAACAAATTCTTCAAAAAATCAAAAATAGATAAACCCTTTTCCCATCCTAACTGCAAGACAAAGAATATCCAAATCAACAAAATCAGAAAGAAAAAATATATCATAACAACAAATTCTTATGAAATAATGAAAATCATTAGGTGATAATTCAAAAACTTGTATTCCACACAACTGGAAAATCTAAAAGAAGTGGACAAATTTCTTGTAGATACCATTTGCCTAAGTTAAATCAAGATCAGATAAACAATTTAAACATACTAATAACCCCTAAGTAAATAGAAGCAGTAATAAAAAGTCTACAAACCAAAAAAAAAAAAGCCCAAGGACAGATGATTTTAGTGCAGAATTCTACCAGACTTTCAAAGAAGTACTAATACCAATATTCCTCAAGTTATTCCACACAATAGGAAAAGAAGGAACATTACCAAATTCTTTTTCCCCCTTTGACAAATTCTGTATTTTAAAAATCGATTAAGCATTGAAGGAAAAATTTTAAAAAGCACTGTCATAATAAAAAGAAAAATATTACATAATGCAATCAATGAAGCAACATTAACATGTACTTTACATTCAATAAAAAAGTAAGAGGGTCAGTATATAATAAATATCCAACTTTCTCATACTCCAAATATGTGGGCATTCAGTAAAGAAGCTTCATTAACAAAGAAAATCAAGTTTTCACGTGAGTGCTGAGAAAGACCCAAGTTATCCTGAGACAAATCCTTACGGTCAATAAAGATCAGACAGATGTGAACTGAGACACAACTCAGTAGCTCTGACTTTACATGAAGGCTGGAGGCAACAAGCAGTCACAACACAGGCCTAGAGGTGCACACTGAGTCCCAAACAACTCACCTTTCCCTATTCCAACACTACATTAAAACACCAAAAGTTTGAATAAAAGCTATTACTTATTGAAAACGACTTAAAATTGCAATGAAAAAAGTGGGAAAGCCTTAAAATTCAAAACAAGGAAAGAGAGAACAGAATTCTCACCAAGTCTGTGAGGCTACAGTTACCCTGATATCCAAGCCACATGAAGAGGCAACAAAAAAGAGAGTTACAGACTAATATCCCTCATGAACATGATGCAAAAATACTCAATAAAACCTACTGGCAAATCAAATCTAAAAACACAACAAAACGATCACCCACCTTGACAAATAGGCTTCATTACAGGAATGCAGGACACATGCGCAACTATGTACATAGCAGGTTTACTTATAATACTCAGAAACTTAAAACAACCTATATATTCCTCAACTAAAGAATGGATAAAGAAAATGCGGTGTATTTACATAATCAAGTGTTACTTGGCTGTTAAAAACAATGACACTAGGAAATTTGAAGGCACATGGAAAAAAGTCATCCTGAGTGAGGTAACCCAAACCAACAATGACAAGTATGATATATACTCACTCATAAGTAGATATAAACTGTAAAATAAAGGATGCTACAATTTACTGACCCAGGAAGACTAGGTAACATGGAGAGTTCTTGGAGAGAGACCCAGATCTCCCTGGGAAGGGAAAATAGAATAGATTTTGTGAGTGGACTGAGGGCAGGTGGAGATGGGAACATTAGTGACCAAGTTGGAGAGATCATGGAGGTGAAGACTGCTGAGGGGAACTGTTGAGGATGGGGCATTTTGGAGTTGAGTGGAAGCTTGACAGGAGAATCTCCCAGGAGTCTATGGGAGGACCCCAGCATAGACTCCTAGCAATATCAGATAAGTATTCTGAACTGGATGCTTCCTATGACCAGATTGGTACTAGACCAATTTTTATCACAGAGATGTCATCCAGCATCTGATGGAGGCAGATGCAGAAATCCATAACCAAACATTGGACAGAATCTGGGAATCATGCTCAAGAGAAGAAAGGAGTGTATGATCAAGAGGGGTTCAAGGATACCACAGGAAGGCTCACACAGTCAACTAACCAACCAGAGCTCAGAAGGGATGAGAAGAATGAAAGAACAACCAGGTAGCATGGAACTGGCCTGCTCTGAATATATGTTACAGTTGTACAGTTTGGTCATCTTGTGAGACTCCTAACAGCAGGAACAGGTACTGTGGGACAATGGTCTTGTTCCCTGTAAAGATTTGTCAGTTGTATTGGTTTAATAAAATGAAGATTGGCCAGTAGCGAGGCAGGAAGTATATGCAGGGCAACCAGAACAGGAAAATTCTGGGAAGAGGAAAATCTCAGTCTGCAGTCATCACCAAGACACAGACAAAACAAGATGAGAATGCTTCACTGATGAAAGGTACCAAGGCACATGGTTAACATAGACAAGAATTATGGGTTAATGTATGATGTAAGAGTTATTTAATAAGAAAGCCTGAACTAATAGGCCAACCAGTTCATAATGTAGACCTCTGTGTGTTTCTTTGGGCCTGAATGATTGTCCATACTTAAACTAGGATCTAATTGGAAGTTTATATGCCTCAGATAAAATCTCAGACCTATAACAGGCTTCCGTCCCTAACATCTGCTCCTACCTTGATGTGGGCATTAAAGGCAGTACCTAGGATCCTTGAGGTCACAAGGACTTGGATACCCTTCAGCTTCCTTTTCTCCCAACCCCACCCCTTTCCTCTGTCCACTCTCATCCCTCACTTTCCCTCATTCTCATGTTCTCTCTCTCTCTCTCTCTCTCTCTCTCTCTCTCTCTCTCCTTGTACCTTCATCTGTAGTGTCAGAACACAGAACACATTCCATGCCTCTTCTGCTTCTTCCCTGACATCTTCTCCCCGAATCCAGGCCAAGGTAAATAGTAACATGATTGGCCATCTCATTTGGAGCATTGTTTAATGTTTCCTTAAGTCAAGATTGCCACATGGTTACTTCCATGCAGTGATATGCAAAGAGGCAATGCTGCTTATGAATATCACAAAGATTTTAACCTTTACAGTAATGGTTTTACAGGAACTATAAATGTATGCATGAATATTTTAATACCACAAGTAGAAGGAACAGAAAATTAAGGATTGAGTTTCAAAATTCCATGTAAGTGTGGAAATGATGATGGAGAAGTGATTGGAAACAGAGTAATTCATATTATAATCAACTCTAGTTGTTCTGTTTCAGAATGTTTCCTTTATGTTATCAAATCCAAGGTTACGTTATCAAAGAAAATGCCAGTGTCTATGTCCTTCCCGAAGGGTACATTGCACTATAATAGTGTATTTGTACTATCTGTAAATATTTTAACTCCCTAGTGTAGAACTTAGAGGGACTTACATGAGATATTTACCTTATTATATTAACATATGAAGAGTGAAACTATCAATGAACATTCCCTTTTTTAACACTTAATCTATTCATATTCTATGCCTATGTTTAAGACATGATTTTTACTCCATCTCTCCCCTTTGTGGTTGCCATATTTCCTTTTAACCTACATTATGTTATGTCTTAAATTAACAAAGTTGTTCTTTAGCTTCACAAAAAAAGAATATATGATGTTCTAAGAAATAAAGTAGAAAAAGATTGGAGACCTTGGTTTTGACAATGACTTTTAGATATTACAGCAGAGGCATTATTCATAACTGGATAATAAAACCATGGTAAGGAAGACACCACACAATTGGCTGTAAGATACAGAGAAATCAATTAAAACCAAGCTGGAAGTCTTTTTTTTTTTTTTTTTGCTAAATTTTAAAGAGTCACAGGGTACTTGAGTGTCCAGAATTTTTGAGAAAAAAAGAACATTATTAATTAGTCTTTCCTTACCATGAAATTTATCAAGCAAAACACCAATCCATGGATCTAGTTGTTTTGACCTTCTCAGTAGCAGCATGCCATGATTGGGGAAACCAAAAACCATCTGATTGGATGTGAGTACCACCCCACATATCAGTTTAATGACCCAGGACTGGGGTAGTTTTAGGCCTAACATGAAACTTACTGTTGTTCTGAGATAAATTAATACACCATCCAACTGCTTTCTAAATATTGATTACTATACCAATGGACAAAGCTGTTCTTAGTTTTAATTAGAGAAAGTGTTTTATACTTTCTTATGATGACTGATGGTGAATTCAGAGATGCTTGGCTGCTCAGGACATTGAGAAACAGAAGTGACAGTGGGGGACTTGTCTCGAAAACAAACATTTATACTATCCCTCTTAGCCTCGGGGAATATTGTTGAAAACAGTTAGAAAAGTATGTAAGATCCATATGATGGTTATAGCCATTAAGGGTTATAAAAGGCCATCTCCTAGAATCTATATATAGCATAAAACATGAAAGGCTATAAAAGGCTTCCTGGAATCTATATAATCATTAAAATTATAAACTGACAGAAATATGACTGTATACATTATGTCCATGGAA
This sequence comes from Ondatra zibethicus, assembly GCA_004026605.1. Lineage (NCBI taxonomy): Eukaryota > Metazoa > Chordata > Mammalia > Rodentia > Cricetidae > Ondatra > Ondatra zibethicus. The sequence continues at coordinate 54,535 of PVIU01011655.1, read as the reverse complement.
AGACGGTCCTAGACAGATGGGTTGCAGACACTAAGAGACCACAGATGCGAGCCCAGACTCCTATGCCTAGCAAAACTTTCAATCAACATAGATGGAAGAAACAAGATATTTGTTCCTTAAAAATACCAGATTTAAATATTACCTATCCACAAATCCAGCCTTATGGAAAGTACTAGGAGGAAAACTCCAACCAAAGGACTCTAGCTGCACCCATGTAAACACAGGCAACAGAAAACCTCACAGCAGCAAACCCCAAAGAAGGGAAACACACAACAAACACAACCACTAAAAATAGCAGAAATTAACAGGTTTTACCCTCCTGCTGGATACAAGAAATACATCTCAACTCAAATGAAGGGGAATGCATCAGATGGGGGGAATCATGAATCAAATAATCCCATTCTAGCTCCAAATAGGGTATAATAAGGTGATATTTATTAAAGGGGAGCTTATGGATCATATTGAGAAACAGGAATGGAATCTAAAATCCAGGTGTTGCAAGCAGGGAGAGAGAGAATGAGGTCAGATCCATGTGCTTTTTGGTACCCAAGTCCATGCCCAACCTGGTCCAGACTCTCAAATGCCATTGGCTAAAGGAGGTTCCCATTATCTTCCCCTTTTGTCCAAATAAGAGAGTTCCAAACTCAATACAAAACTATATACTATAAGAAGAGATATCAAGTATAAAAATTAGATTTGCAACCAGTGTAAAAAACATTAAGCAAGAAACATATGCTAATTGTTTCAATAATTATTGTATTCTGAGGAGTCTAAGTCTTAGAAATTGTTTGGCTAAGTCATAAGAGGAAAGTAACTACGACTATCTAGTCTTCAACCCCTTGGAAGGTCTGAGAAGGGAGATAAAATTACTTGAGCAGGTAGGAAGTGCAATTAAGCAGCTTCCAAAATGTACAGTAGATGACAGAGAAAACTGGCTACCTGGGCAATCATCCAAAGTCTCATTTGCAACGTTGGAGCAACCAACTTTGGCTAAGACCTAGAGTAACTGGAAGACCATTTTCAGAGGCAGGTAATTTTTCAAAACCATCTTGCCCTGTCTTGACAAAGTTTGGCAGTCTTTTTGTTTGTTTGTTTGTTTCTGTATCCTGCTTCTCCAGTCTGAACGCCATGCATTTTGTAATCAGTCAAGGCATGGGAAGGAAGTTCCCTGCCCAAAGACCAGTTTGCCAAGAAAAAAACAAGCTCCAAGTGGAGTGTCTTCAGTGTGCAACATTCTCTTGGGAATAGATCAGTGCTGCCATGGGCAATTGAGTCTCATGTCAACAGAAACCTAATTTATTTAAATGCCATATTATACAGTTTCTTGAAGTGTTTGAAGATTACCTATCTATGCAGAATACAATTTCTATGTCTCTAACTAAAAGTATGGCAAGCATGGATGACTTTTGACCTATAATACTTAATATCTATATAACTTAAAGACTAAGACTTCACATCAGAATATTAAACAACAACCTTTAAACAACTGTATAGCAAATGAGGACAATGACCTCGAAACGTAAACAATGTATAATTATCTTGATCAGAGGTTGAAATGTATAATGCAATATGATAAATATGTCCTAAAATTGTATCAATAGGCAAAATGTCTTAAACAGAGGTAGAAATATGCATGCATACAATCAAACAAAATAACTTTGCCTAGGTGTACAAATATTGTAAACAAATAAGCATATTCAATATAACAAATATAATATGAATTTGTATCAATATATAAGAATATATACCAAAGTAAATTATCTATAAATAATAACTCAAAAGTGTTTACTCTATTACTCACTATTATTATTAGTGTGAGTAAGATCACACTAATTTACCTATTATCACATCAATTTCCCTTTTTTTGTGTGAGATACCCGAGCCTACAAAATTTCCACCACAACGCCCAACCCTATACCATTTATAATCAATCCCTAAATTATATCCCTAACCCTAAGGGCAAACATTTCTGGGAGAAGGGCCATCGTCTTCTAGAATTACTTCCAACTTTCATGGGGGTGATGGTCTTTCTATGGGATACTGTAAAAGTAAACTGAATGTTAAGTTTCAAGATTACTGTCTGATATAATTTCAAATAATCTCTGAGTAGTCGATAGGGTTTTTCTGAAGTTCTTATTTGGAGTTCTGTCCAGAAACTTGTAAGTACGTGGACCATTTCATCTAACTAAATAGGAACCATCTTGAATAGTTGGTACCTAAAACTGGTCTTAAAGCAGTGCTATCAGAAACATGACATCATATCAACCAGGTGGAGTCATTGTTGTAGGGTCCCATCTTTTTCCTGAAAGCTTCAAAGATTACTGCAGGAAAATATATTGTTCATTGTGGAAAACTCTAAACATTATTCATATATTCAATGCAAGATACAATATACACAAAATAGGTATGGAAAGATTTTTCCTAAATTCTTTCTTCTTTCTGTCCCATACCACATGGCTCCTGACATGAGACAGAAACTCTGAATTTATCTTTTAATAATATGCTTAGATTTAGAGAATGATAGCCATTGTTCAACTCCAAAGCCACCTTTAATTTTTAAGGGAGTCTATATATATACTCAATAAAATACTGGCAAACAGAATCTAAGAATACATCCAAAGAACCATCCACCATGATAAAGTTGGCTTCATTCCAATGAAACAGGGATGGTTCAACATATGAAAATCTGTCAATGTAATCCACCATATAAATAAAATGAAAAAGTAAGAGGGGCACTCATCCATTGTTTGTGGGAGCTCAAACTTGTACAGCCACTTTGCAAATTAGTATGGTTATTTCTCAGAAAAATTGGTAATCAATCTACCTCAAGACCCAGCAATACCACTCTTGGGCATATACTCAAAGGACGCACACTCATATCTCAATAACATTTGCTAAACTGTGTTCATAGTAGCATTATTTGTAATAGCCAGAACTTGGAAACAACCTCGATGCCCCTCAACTGAAGAATGAATAAAGAAAATGTGGTACATTTACATAATGGATTACTACACATCCATAGAAAACAATGACATCTTGAAATTTGCATGTAAATGGATAGAGCTAGGAAAGAAACATCCTGAGTGAGGTACCCTAGACCCAGAAAGACAAACACATGTATTCACTTATAAGTGGATATTAAACATAAAGCAAAGTATAAACAACCTATAATCTACTACCCCAGAGAAGGTAGTTGGTATAGGAGGTCCTTCTTTCTATGTGTTGCTTTCACTGGTTGAATAAAGAAACTGACTTGGCCTTTTGATAGGGTGGAACTTAGACAGGTGGGAAGACAAAACTGAATTCTGGGAGGAAGAAGGCAGAGACAGAGAGATGCCATGAAGCTCCTGCCTGAGACAGACACTGGTTAGAATCTTTCCTGGTAAGCCACAACCTCATGGTGTTACATAGGTTAGTAGAAATGGGTTAGATCAGGATGCGAGAGTTGGCCAAAAAGAGGCTAGATATAATGGGCCAGGCAGTAATTTAATTAATACATTGTCTGTGTGGTTATTTCAGGGGTTAAGCTAGCCAGGCGGCAGGATGCTGTCCACTTGCTCCCTGCAACAGGTAGTTAACAAGGAGAATCATAAGAGAGACATAAAAGAATCCCCCAGGAAAGGGGAAATAGACAAGTTCTCCTGAGAAAATTGAGAGATGTGGGAGAAAAGGAGAGAATAAAGAGAGGGAGAAGGGCAGAACGGGGAGGAAAAAATAAGGGAATTGAATGTTTGAGATGGGGGAAGGAGAGAGGGAGAACAAGGAAAGATACCTTTTTTCCTTTTTTGAAGATTTTTTTAATACTATCTTTTCTCATTTCACATAGCTATCCCAGTTCCCACTCCTTCCCCTCCTCCTGCTCTCCCCTCCAATCTGCTCCTTAGAAAGGGTAACTTCCCATGGGAAGTCAACAAAATCTGACATTTCACTACGAGGCAAGACCAAGAACCTCTCACCTATATCTAGGCTGAGTAAGGATCAGGATTTATATATAGTGCTTGTACTGGCATCTAGGAGCATATTCTTTTTTGAAAGAGATTATCTTGATTGACGAAGCTATTATGGGGCTAGCAGGAAATGCGGCACTAGGGAAATTCCCAGGAATCCACAAGGATGACTCCAGCTAAAACCCTATACAACAGTGGAGAGAGTACCTAAACTGGCCATCAGACTGATTACTACGATAATTGTCATCATAGAACCTTCATCCAGTAACTGAGGGTAGCAGATGCAGAGATACAAAGCTAAGCACTGGGTCAAGCTCCCAGAGTTCAGTCAAAGAGAGGGAAGAGCAATAATATGAGCAAAGAGGTCAAGACTATGAAGGGGATACACACAAAACCACCTGATCAGAGCTAGTGGGAGCTCACTCACTCTGGATTGACAGTGAGGGAACCAGCATAGGACCAAACTAGGGCCTCTGAAAGTGGGCAACAGTTGTGTGGCTGGGGCATTCCATGGGAACACTCGCAGTGGGACAAGTACTTATCCCTGGTGTTTTAACTGGCTTTTTCAAGCCCATAGTCTTCGGAGGGAATTCTTGCTCAGCCTAGATATGAGGAGAGAGGGCCTTGGTCCTGCCTCAAAGTGATATGCCAAAATTGTTGACTCCTCTTGGAAAGCCTTACCCTCTTTGAAGGGTGGATGGGGACTGGTGGGGGGAAGGTGGCCGAAGCAGGAGGAGGGAAGGGAGTGGGAACTAGGGTTGGTATGTAAAATGAGAAAAGATTGTTTTAAAATAAAAATGGGAGAGGTCACATGGCCTTACCCTCTACTAATACACTATAGTTTACTAAAAGATTATTACAGACGAGGAGTCATTATCTTAGCTGGTGCCCACTGATAAGCCCACAAGTCTCCAAAAGATAGCATCAAACCCATAGCTACACAGATGGCCCTGGTTAAACTCAATGGGTCACAGAACAAAGAATAGAGGTTAACATTTGACAGTGAGACTTGTGGGGAGGATCAGGCATCGACAAGGAGATAGACAGATAGTAGAGTGGGCGGGAAGGAGGGATAAGAGGGCTCACTGTACTTTCTGTACATGTGCAAAGCTGTTTAAAAGAAAATCTTATTTCAAATTTTAAAGATATGTGTGCCATATATAATAAACAAAATTTGAAGATAAAGGCACACAGTGGGAACAACTATTAGACCAGACATATCTGGTAAAGAACTGCATCTAAAACATAAAGAACCATTAAAAAATAAAAATTCTAATGGTTTAAAAATGGGACAAACACCATAATCCATGTCTTAAATAAGATGATGCACAGCAAATAAGTAAGCATTTGTAATGTAATCCTACATTATATTTTATCAGGGATGTGCAAATTGAAAAATAGTGATAAATCATGCACCTATCATCATGCTCAAAATCCAAAGCACAGACACTGAAAGCAGGTAAAGATATGAAATAACAAAACTCTCAATCATTACTGAAAGAAATGGCATGTCGAACGGCCACTGTGGAGGAAGAGTTTGGAAATTCCTTTCAAACTAAACATATGCCAGCATATTGAAAAACTCTGTTGACACAACAACAGAACTATTTATGGATCCTTTTTTCATAATTGCAGCACTGGGGACAAACTCAATAGATGAAGTGAAATATGAGGTTTAATCAATGCAATGGATATTATTATTCCACACTAAAGAACAATGGGATGACACTTATAGAAAATATAGTGAACTAGGCTGGCCTGATACTTAGAGATTCACCTGCCTCTGCCTATCTAGCACAAGGCCCTTGGTTCAGTCCTCAGCTCCAATTGCGGGGTGGTGAGATACTGAGTGAAATTACTAAGTACAGGACAATATGAAAAATTACACTGTAGTTTTTATTCTATGATATACTGGCAAGAGTAAAATTATGGATATATAAAAGGAGCAGTGATTTCCGGGTTATCAGGTAGGAAAGTATGTGGAGGAAGAACACAGGAATTTATGGCTGTGTAAAATACTTTTTGTGATTCTCTCGACAGCACAGGTCAGTACATATTTGGGAAGTTACATAGAATACACAAGATTGATCCCTGGTGCCCCATAGCTTTTGGATAGTGATGTGTCAATGTCAGTGCATTAATTCAGTGTATATAGGACATAGATATGAATTGAGAGCTGATACTGAGAGACTATTGTGGGTGTCAAAGAAAAGATCATATTGAACTTCCTAGCTTACTCAGAATCAAAACTGTTCTGATATTTAAATTATATAAAGAAATCTCTAGTCAGTGTTCCTTTGAGTAAGTAGATTTCCTAATGGATCTATTTTGTATTCTTTTCCATAGATTACATGTTTATTCCACTATTTTCTTATATTTTAGTCTAATTATCTTGAGATTTTAAATGATGCTAACATATGAGTGGGTCTTATTTTCACTGTAATAAAATGCACTCTTAAATATTTCACTCATTGCCATAATTGAATCTTACTTGTGAATTCATTACTGTCCAATTAGTACTCAATTAACTAACATTTCTTATCATAGTTCACTAAAAGCATTGTTTTAATTGTCTTTCATTTGTTTCCCTGAACTTGTTAGCAGGGGTTAGCTTATGTTCAGCTTACACTGCATCATGGTACTCTGTGATGGTACTTATGTCAGGGACCCCTAAGGCTGGTTGCTCCCTCCTGGCATCTCCAACATGAATAAATATAACCTACCCTACACAGATTACAATATGAAGACAGGAATACAGTAGAAAATAAATAATGTAAGAAGTACTTACATTGCCTTTCTGTGCATGATGTAATTGTGAGCTACAGTTAAATTTCTATTTATAATAATACCAATCTCATTTTCTTGGCAATGCAATGTAGAATGTCAAATATGACCATTGTAAGTGCCATGAAGGTTCATGAGAGAGTATTTATGCAGAACTACATAATATCCTGGAATGATCATGCTTTTCTTATAGCATTTATTATCCAAAAAGACATATGAACAAGACTGGGCTTATAAATTATAGAAGCATAAGAAGAAAATGGTTCTGAGGACAAGGCAGTGCTAATTCAACCAGTCTCTGCTCTCAGATATAGCCAGAAAACTTCCAAAAGAGCTAGTACCAAGTGAAAACTGGATTTCTTTTATTCTATTTTTTTCTTTTCAATAATGGAAAGATATTTATTCCAATGAATCCTAACAATATTATGGGAAGATTAAAAAGAACATCAAATTTTTCTTAATCAGATCAAAATTAGTGGTTCTGTACATGAATGGAAGGAAAGGAAGCCAGGAACCACGCTGAGGAGAGCAAGGCACTCTGGATGCCATCTTACCTTTCCTTCCCTTCATGACACAGCTGAAATAGAAGCAGTGGTCAGTACAGAATAAAAGAAGGAAGCCATGCACTCTGTGTCGAGTAACAGAGGCTGAATGTTCACAGCATTAAAGTCAGTGAGTGGAATCAGGCATTAGGTATTTACTGTATGATGATACAAGTATTCGAAATGAGGTTCACGCTCAGTTTCTGCATAGTCTTGTACTTTCTTCAATAAACTACAGAAAATATTGCATGACTTCTGACTTGTGTGTGCATGCTGTTGTTACATAGTCAGAAAACTCTGCAACATTTTTAGTTGAAATAATATTGCCCCCTTGGATTTGGAAGGAATGGCTTGTAGATTACTAAAATACATATACTTCATTACATAAACAGAGCTGTTTGGAGCTAAAACTCTAAAACCTAACATATATTTAATCTGGACATAGGAAGTTTTCTAATATTTACCTTGCAGGTATTTAAAAATGGTGGTAATAGATTCTTACTATGTAGCATAGAAATTATTTTTCTATCAGGCTGGACTTGAAATTGTCATGATATCCTTGTCTCTGTCTCTGTGTACTAGATATGGTAATAGTGCACATATGTAACCACACTAAGTTGAAAGTAAGTATCCTTTTAGGAAGGATATTGGTCAATGTAAAATAATTATAGTTGCTAGCTCCTTTGGAGTTAGGATAATATCTCAGAGTATTATTTAGCCCATTTTAATTAATGGGATTTGTAGTTCCTTTGCATTTCCTACTTTGTGTTAATATTTTGTAATATTTAAAAGATTTTACTAAATGTTATGATGACTTGATATTATTGGTATGTGTAAAAATAAAATAGATCCCTTGTAATTAATGAGTTACTGATTTCCCAGTCTTGATGGACAACAGAAAATTCTCATTTTTTCCTTATCCAATTACAACTTAAGTCCTCTGGAAATAATAGTCAAAAGCTTTAAATCTTTTATAATTGATTTTTACTTCCAGAGATATATAAATAATTAGCGGAATGGTTTACTACATGGGTTTGATATTTTTTAGGCATGTAGATACAATTTCATATATGAATTTGATGTGTAAATTAACTATAAAATTGTTTGTAATTATTCATGCTAACTTTGAAATAAAGTATTTCAAACCAATTCATTTAAAATGTTAAATAGCCTCATTTAAAGTTTTTATACATAATTTTGCTCAAGTTATAGTTTTATTATTAAGGAAAATAAACTATATTTTATGCATTACTCATTAAATCAATGAAATATTTCATTGCTCACCTCTGTAAATTGAAAAGCTATCAAGGATGAATAATTATTCTGTTTTTTCCACAACCAACTGTTTGACTCTCATTTGTGTTACTTTTAATGGTTACCCTAGAGATTACAGGTTGCATCCTTGACTTATTACAGTTTATACTAAATTAGTTCTTTAAATACTCTCTTACAGTAAGTACTTCACAGGCATTTAATTATATACTAGCTTTATAATTTCCTCATACATTTTATGGACAGTAAACTCACAATCATATCATTGTTATTTTTATTTACTTGTTTATTTTTGCAGGGCTTTATTTCAAACTCAAGGCCTTGAGCCTGGTAGGTAGCAAATGATTCTCACACTGAATCATGCACACAATTCGTATTATTTTTATTTTAAAATCAAGCTCATGTAGTTGAAGATATCCTTATCCATTTATTATTCAGCTCCTGACTTCCATTTATTGTTAGTTTCTTTTAACTTGAAGACCATTTATGACATTTATTGCAGTATAAGCCCACTGGCTATTAACTAATAGAGACTATATTGGCCTGAAAATATCCTTACAATTCCTTCACTGTAACATGAGGGCCTACTCATCGGGTTTATGTCCTGTCCGGTCCCCCAGCCGTTTAGTCCCACAGAAAAATCACACAGAGAGTCTATGTTAGGTTATAAACTGATTGGCCCATTAGCTCAGGTTTTGTACTAGCTCTTATAGCTTATATAGCCCATTATTTTTATCTATGTTAGCCATATAGCTCAGTACCTTTCTCAGTGGGGCAGGTCACATGCTGCTTCTTCGGTGGTCTGTGCAGGAATGCCAAGAGAGCTTCCTGCTTCCCAGAATTCTCCTATTCTCCTTGCTCCGCTTCTACTTCCTGTCTGGTTGTCCCACCCATACATCCTGGCTAATGGTCAATCAGCGTTTATTTAAATCATGATTGACAGAATACAGACAATTCTCCCATACCACTTCCCCCTCTTTTATTCTTTTTTTTAAACAAAGAAATATATCCATAGTCCAATTTTTGGGAATGTGGGTGTAGTATTCCAGGCTACTTCCAGCTGTTTGGGGGCACTTATAATCTTATGGGGACCTAAAGAAAATTTAGAATTATGATCAAGTCCTGACTGGAGTATCCTGTGAGGCTTGATCATCTCAGGCAGCATCTTGAATATGTTCTGGATGTATAACTCAGACATCTGGGCCATTTGTTCCTACTGGAGATTTCTCAGGTGGTCTTCCTTGATCAAATCTGACTTTTCTTAATTCAGAATGAATCCACAGTCTCTCATTTCCTGTGGAAACAAAAGCAAAATCTCTTCTCCAAAATAACATATCTTTTGACTTTAATTTTGAAGTCAAGGTATTTTCAAATTACCTATCTTGGATTAATTCAACAGCATTTATAAGCAAAAATCTTTTAGTAGCTGTTTCTCCTTCCTCAGCATTCAAACAATTAAAAGAGCATAATTGCATACAATATCAAGATTCTCTGTGTATTTTCCATCTTTATGCGGCTTTATTTTAACCTCTATTTCTTTTATTTTTACTTTTAACTTTTGGCTTTTTGAGACAGGTTCTCTGTGTATCTTTTACTGGAACTCCCTCTGTAGACCAGGCTGTCCTTGCACTCACAGAGATCTGCCTGTCTCTGCCTCCCCAGTGATGGGATTAAATGTGTCTGCCACCACACCTTGAAGTCACCGACGTCAATCTGCCTCTGCTACCACACCTTGAAGTCACAGAGGTCAATATATCTCTGCCTCCAAGTGTTGGGGTTAAAGGTGTGTACCACCACACCCAACTACTCTCTTTCTTTCTTTTTTACCTTAAGAACTTTAACCTTAAGCCAGCATATATTTTTAACATACTGTAAACCATTTATAGGTTTTGTTTGTCTTTGAATCTATCTTTACTGCATATCTCTCTTTTTCTGACTACATGAGTCTTTAATTTACCAAGCTATATGGTAGGATAAAAGCCGTGGCTTTGACTGCTGGATCCAGCCCATTCCTTAGCTTTCTGAGATTTCAGCCTCAAGGCTGAGGTACTGGCCGGAGCCATGTTTATTGCCACAACTCTTTGGCATTTCAAAGTCCCTGCCAGCAAGCAAGTTGCAGCATTCTCCTCACAAACCACATTCAAATGCTCCTTAGTCAGAACACCTGCCCGAAAAGTCAGAGTTTGCCCTGGCAGGACGGCTCAGAAAGCCAGCATTTTAAAATGGCACAGCTTTTTCCCTGCTATGGCTGAAAATTGAAAAGCATGCGGTCATCTTTTCATCAACACCATTTAAGTGTTCATGGCAGGACCTCTTAAAAGAGCTGCAGGGTTTTTCAGCTAAAGCTGAGTCAGGAAGCCTCTCTTAGATGAGAGTGCTTGCTTGCCTCTAGCAAGCAGAGCAGACCTGAGAAATTGCTGCTACCAAGAAAACATGCTTTACTCTATTCTTTCCCAAGCTTTCTCAGGCTTTCTGTGGATGCAGTTATCCACATGGGCACCATTCTGTAAAATGAAGGGCTGGGCATTGGGGTTTCTGTTCTGCCTGTTTCCTCTTTAAAATATGATTGACAGAATACAGACAATTCTCCCGCACCACTTCACTTTGAAGAATTTTGAAAGAGATATAAGAGTCTGGAGGAGAAGGTATTTGGTTATCATTTTATCCAATATTCTAAAGAATCCATCTCATAATTTGGATTTCATAATGTACTATTGAAAAGTTAGTCATTAATTTGGTGTTATTTTTTAAAGATAATTTTATATCTTTTGATTTATTTTTCATGGTTTAATTTGAACTTTACTAGGATATGCCAAAATATATAAATCTTTGAATATTTTTTCCTTCTTAGAGCTAACAGAGTGCATTTAGTCTTGATTAATGTATATAATCAATATAAGGAAATTATCAGCTATATAAATCTTTGACTATTTCCCTCTTTTCATGGAATTCAAATTTTAGGTCTGCTATTATTATCTTAGGCTTGGGAATTATGATCCATGTTCATTCATTATTTCAATACTTATCTGTAGTTTTGATTTTAAATAAACATTTTCTTAAATCACTTTTCTGTTTTATTTTGGTCATTTAGTTATTGCTAAACTCATCCAATAAATTAATTTCAGATACGTCAATTTCTGGTTTTGCATGACTTTGATAGTCCATTTTACAAATTATTATTCCATCTTCTCACCATTTTATTATTTTATTTATCTTTTTCTACATTTCATAAAGTATTAAATCTAGTTAAGTTCATGTATGACTATGCTAATGTTCATTTCTAGTATCTATTTTACCTAATTTGATTTATGTTTATTCCTTTCCTACACAGTATTTTTCTAAAAATGTTAGTGGATAATACATACTATTGATAAAAATCTAAATATTTATTGATGTTGAATTTTCATCCAAGCAAAGTGACTTTTCATTTATGTTTAGTGGTTAAAATACCAGTGAGTCAATATAATACTGTAAAAAACTAATTTTAATCTTACCTATGTATGATCTGTATCTGTTTTTCTGAATCATTTGTGTCATATTTCTTCTTTGTGCACATGATTTTTTTAAATTGATTATTTGTGAATTTTACATCATGCAAACACACCTACCTCCTGCTCCTCTCAGGTCTGCCTCCACATACTCTTACAGCCTACTGTCAAAAAAAAAAGAGTAAGAGAAAAAATAAAAACAGATTTAATTTGTGCTTCCCATAGACTCTTTAGATTGTAGAGGGAACGAGAGATTGGGATAGGCAGTAGGACAATCTAGTTCTAATGTGCTTCTGTAGAGTACTATCACTAACTGTACTGTAACTCCATACCAGAGGTCTAGAAGAAGGGATCTAGAAGATTTTATTACAAACAAGTGATATTAAATTTTGATGAGATAGGTGTATTTACCCTGGCCCAAAGAATAATGCTTACATATATAAAAAGAGGATGGTTTTTGTCTTCACTTGTATAACTATTAGATTGATGAGAACAGAAGGCTCCTAAATAATACTTCCAACCCCATGATTTTACTGATACACGTTTTAAAAATCTGTATATCACACAGACACACACACACACACAAATACCTATATACACATGCACATATATGTGGTGATGTTTTGTTTGTACTGTAACTAATAAAGCTTGCTGAGAGCAAAGTGTGAAGCTACCACATTACTTAGCTATAGAGATCAGGCAGTAGCACACACCTTTAATCCCAGCACTTGGGAGACAAGGACAGATGAAGCTCTGTGTGTTCAGTACCACCTTGGGCTAGAGGAGATTGAATCAATCTAAAAGAGAAACAGAGCTCACACCTTTGATCCCAACACTTGGAATCAAAGGCTTGTGTTTTTAATCCCAGCTGTAGGGAAGTGGAGATAGAAAAGATATGGCTGGGTGGAGAGAGGAATATAATGCAGAGGAGACCGGTGCTCAGAACCTTCAGTCTGAGGATTCGTGGAGACAGGATCACCCTTTGGATGTGAGGTAGTGATAAGAACCAATGGCTGGCTGCTCTGTTTCTCTGATCTTTCAGTTTTTAACCCTGATGGCTGACTCTGGGTTTTTATTATTAAGGCCAATTAGAACTCATGCTACACACACACACACACACACACACACACACACACACACACACACACATAAATACATGAATGTAGAAAGGGAATTTGATAGGAGTTGGTAGAGATGGGAGATAGGATACATATAGAGGGTGAGAGAAATCTGAATGCATACATACATGTATATAATTGTCAAAGATCACTTTTAGTTAAAATTGTCAAAGATTATTTTAACTTAAACAAAAGAAATATCAGCTATGAGCTCATGATGCTCACAGATTGGTATTTTAATGTGTTGCTTTTCCTGGTTAACTTATGCAGATATTGTATTAATGTACAGCAGAATTAATGAGTTCTCTTACCTATAACTTCAGAATTTTTAGCAGTTTATACTTAATTTATAGATATCATTTATTTTATATCTTTGAAGTATACAGATAAAGTTTAGGAAATCATAATCAAACTATGCTGTAGCTATAAATAAAACTTATCTTTGGATTTAAAGAAAAAATAGACAGAATGCACTCTTACAGTCATACAGGAATAAAACAAACCAGCAATTCTCCCTTAATAAGACTCTATTCTTAGGCTGGAAAATACACATGCTGAAGAGTAAATTAACTGTTATTATTATTACTCTGACCCTATTATTTAAAATTAGGCCATAACATTATCAAAGTTACCTAAATTGAATCACTTTAAATGGATCACATGGTTTTCCTATGTTTTACTCTTTCATAAACACTGATAGAATTTTCTATAATGATTACAATAGTGTCCAATTTTACAATGTATAAGAGTTCTTTTTTCTTTTCATTCTTACTATCATATGTGATTTTTTTCATTTTTGTTAATAGGTATTCTAAGTATGAAAAATGTTAACATAATGTTGTTTTAATTTGCATCTTATCCAATGATTAGTGACATTTTAGTGGATTTTTATGTTTTAACCTTTACTGTGCTTTCTTTACAGAAGTACAAATTTGATATTAGGATATTTGAAAGAAACCATGTTGTTAAAATGTCCATACTATCAAAGCAATGAACAGACTTAGTGCATCCATCAAAATATAATATTTGGGTCTTTTACAGGACCTTGGTTCTATTCCCAGCATTCACTTGGTAGCTCTTCCTAATATAACACTATAGCAATCAAGACATTATGATATTGTCATTAAGAAAGAACACAAAACCATAGAAATTTATTCTTCATTATTGCTATATATTCTTGTGTGTATAAGTTTGTACGAATGTATAAATTCTATCTGCTGAATCTGTTTTTATTGTTTCTATTTATATAGTTTCAGTGATTACTGCTATGTACTGGATAACCAGATGCTGGGCTTATCTGCTTCTCACAACAATCATTTTTCTTGTGAGGAGCAGAGTGAATGCATGTGACATAACTTCCATTGAATTATAGTCCAGTCTTGGCATAGTCCACCTTTAATCCTAACACTGGGTAGACAAAAACAGGTGAATATGAGTTCAAGGCCAGCCTGGGATTCACAGCAAGTTGCAAGTCAGGTAATGCTACATAGTGATATGCTCACACATATGTTGGACTAGGAGTCCAAGCTCTGGGGAAGAGTTGCTTCAAGACACCATCCAGACACCACAGTCGATGCAAAAGCATGAGGATTTTATTAATTCTATTGCAACAGGGTCCTTCTAGCATTCAAGAAGCCAGAAAGACATCGATAGCTATTATAGCCCATCTTTTAAAACAAAAAGCGATAGAAACAAGGGAGGAGCCTGAGGGTTGTTTTCCAACTAATTGGATTGGCCTATTCAAAGGGCTACTAGCAGTGATTGGTCTGTGCCAGGGTAGGAGAATGGTTGTGTGATTGAGTGAGGTAAGAAGGAGCCTCTGTGGGTCACTTTGCTCCTTTCCCAGGGACTGAGTCAAAACACCAGGAACTGAGTCAACACCTAAGGGTTATCTTGCCCCTATTCAATAGAACATTTACAAAGACTCAGGGAGATGATGGAAAGTTCCCACCATTTGTGTGTGGATGACTGTCACTTCTCCAGGAGAGAGGTGTGTAATACTGAGAGGCCTCAGAAATGTATTTAGAGCTGAGAGACATCAGAAATGCATTTAGAGTCTTTCACATACACACACAAACACACACAACACAAAACACAACACTACCTACATATTTATTGTCTGTGATTTTAAGTAAACACATTATACTGTAATTCCTTGAGACTTTATCAAATAACCTTAGTGTTATTTGTTTCTCCTCCATCCTTCTATTTTAGCATTGACTTCTTTCTCTCCTTTCTAGGTAGAATCCCCTTTTCTATTTCCTACTTCATATCACTTAAATATTTTTATTCTCCTCTCAAGACACTCACTCCATGATCCTTTATACATTTCTGATTTCTGTAGTTACTCTGAAAGACCCTCAGAGTGGTCTTATCGCCGAGGAGCCCGCAGACTCAATAACAAGGCTGTCAGATGCAAAAGCACGAGGTTTAATTCATGATTTACGTTTGCGCAAGCGGGTGTCCAGCTTTGGGATAGCCAAGCACCCCAAGTATCCATGCAAGCAAGTTTTTATAAACAAAATCATAAGTTTTACATAAATTATAATATGGGGTACGGGTACCATTGAGATTGGTCTAGATCTTCAACCCAGAATGAAATTAACATAGTTCAGCCTATTCCCAGAAAAACCTTGAACATGTGACAAGCTGCCTGTTCCATCGTGACTCAGTTTACAATCTGGTAATCATTCACTATGACCGGTTCTGATAATCATCTGTTTAGAAGACTGTGACTGGTCCTGATAATTGCTAGCCTTCCTGCCCAGGACTGTGACCAGTTCTGATAATTGCTAGCCTTCTTGCCCAGGACTGTGACCAGTCCTGATAATTGCTAGCCCTCCTGCCCTGTGGAGAGGGGGAGCGGGGAGGAAGAATCTGTCCCATTACCCAATTCATCCAGTTCGTTATGAAAAATCGGTTGGGGTCTTTCAACTCCATGTAGCATACTCACTAATGATTTGGAGCTAGTAATTAGATGAAAGAGAACACGAATTATCTGTCTGTCTCAGTCTGGTTACCTCACTCAATGTAATGATTTCTGGATTCTTCTGTTTCTCTGAAAATTTGTGACTTCACTTTTCTTTGTGGTTGAACAATATCTTACTGTTTATATGTACTACATTTTACTACCCATTCATTTGTTGAAAAGCATTTAGGTTTTGTCCACTTCCAGAGTATTATGAATATGGAATCAATGAACATTGCTGACCAGCTGTCTGAGAGGTAGGGTGTCAATTCCTTATTGAATATATCAAGGAGTGATGTAGCTGGTGGTCATATGATAGATTCATTTTTAGTTTTTTGAGGATTATATACATTGACTTCCAGGATAGTTGAACCAATTTGTTACCCAACAAGAGCAAATGAGGTTTTCTTTCTCCACAACTTCTCCAGGATTTGGTGTTTGTAGTTTTGTTGATTTTATACATTCTTCCTGAAGTAGGATGGAACCCAAAAGAAATTTTAATTTTATTTTTATAACTTCTAAAGATGATGAGCAATTGTTAAACAGTCTATCCTGAATTGACTGCATAAATATGACTGAAACAATATCAATAACAATAGACACACTAATGCAGAAGAAAGGAAAACCTTATGTGATTCCATCCTGACACAAAAGATGTATAGGAATGTACTGATTGTTGAGGGAAGATGAGCCCCGTACTTGATTATTCACTAAACAGTGAACATCCCTGAAACTATATATACAAACAGATTCACTAGATTGAAATTATATATTTGTGCATACTTATACACACAAATATGTAACAACAATAAAGAAAAATAGGATACCAGTTTAAGAGTGTTGACTTTGATTCTTTTTGGTGTATATCTAGAAATGGTATGGCCAGACCATATGGCAACTCTACTTTAAATTCATTCAGAAACTTCCATATAGATTTCCAGAATGGCTAGATTAAATTACATCTCCAACAACAGCCTATGACATTTTCTTTTCCCCCATATATTTGCCAGAATTTACTATTTTGTTATTTAGTATTGTTATCTTCTTTTTATTTTTGTATAGAAATTATAAATTTGCTACATTATAATATCTTTTAAATATTTCCTTTAGTGTTAATAATTCATGCAATGTCTTTGGATCTAAACTACCTGATTCCCTCCAGTTCCTCCACCACTTTTCCTTTCATCTTTATTCTCCCTCTTGCTCTCTCACTCTCATGCCCATTCTAACAGAATCCAAAAATGGAGTCATGTGAAAGGAATTTTGAGTGCTTGTGAGAAAACTCCAAGAAAAAAAAATAAGAATCTTGTGATCTCAGTTTCTTTAAAAATGTACAATTATTTGTGGAATGTAATTTTGTGTTCCTCCCATGTGTAGTGGGTAGGAATGGGTTTCCTTTAAATTATTTATTACAGCTGGCTACTGATATTTCTTTAGATGCCTCTATGGAAATGCATGGGTTTTGCCACATGTAGCTTGTCCTCATGATTATACGCTTTAATCTCTTCTTAAATTTCAGAGTATGAATTGTCTTGAGTCCCTGAATAAAACTGAATATTGCATGAGACTTTTGTTAGGCTCCACTCTCCTAGGTTTCACCACCTTTAAAGCAGTGAGCAATGAACCTGAGGATCTGAAGTTGACAATGAGATAAGGGAGTGGGGACCTTCACAGAAGGAGGTGAGTTTGAATAATGGAACTAAAACCAGGGAAACTGGAGGTGGAGGGTAGGTTTTGCCTCATGTCAACATTGTGCATCAATTTTTAAAGAAGATATGAGAACAAGTATTGATATCATAACTATTAATCTGTTTGCATGCTATTTGTAATTACAATACCTGATTTTCAGAAGAAGGAACCTTAGATGAGGAAGTAAAGGACAATGTCCAAAAGTATACTGAAAAGATATATGAACAAGAGGGAAAGATCCCTGTTCAATTTTGAATCAGATGGGCTTAATTATCAAAGTGCTTAAGGAAGACAAATAAGATATTAAGTATAAGGGTAAGATTACTAATTTCTTCAGTTAATATAAAATGGATGGCCAAACCATAAAATTTTAAAAGATTTTCATGATTCAGGAAAAATAAAAATTAAAAATAGTATTAGAGAGAACTGTGCTGCTGACTACTTTCTCAACTTCCTTCCTGGAACCTCCTTTGTATACATACCATATAGGGCCTAAAGATGATCCTGAAATATGTGGGAAGTAAGGCCTTGCCCTTTTTCCCATTCCCTCTGCCTTTCTAAAAGAAAAAAAAAACTAAAGCAATGTCAATTTTCCTTATTTGGCCACTTCCACTTGAGGTTTACTACTAAGGCCCAGTTATAAAAAATTAAAGTCCAGCAATCAAAACCCCCCTTTGACTCACCTAATTAACATGCCCACTTAAAATGGAACCCCTCATCCTAACACAGGTTTCCCCTTTTCCTTCATAAACTTCCATTTTCATCTGTACCATGCCTGTCTTGTCTCTATCCAGAGGCAGTCCTTTGTCCCACTCTGGGACAAATAGCCCTCCTGCTCTCCCTTGTTTCTTTCTCTCTTGTCTTCTATCTCCTCTCTTTGTCTCTTATTCTGTGGCTCATCCCTTACCTCCAACCCTCCCATCCCTATCCCTCTGGAATAAATAAACATCTTTTCTACTGAGAACTTGGTCTAGGGTGAACTGAACAGATATTTTTTTTCTTTCAGGGAAGAATTTGATAAAAACAATGTAATCTTAAATTCTTGATGGGGATCTACTGGAGCCTAGGAAATGGAAACTTTACAAGCTACAAAATTTAGGACATGACAGGAAAAAGAAATTCATTTACACCTAATTATGTAGTAACCAATGTATTTAAAACCCTAGAAGGAAATCAACATTGAATAGTCCTAACATGTTATCGCAAAAGTCAAAGGAAGTACTGCAGCTATTTGAATCTAGACTGAAAGAGGCTTTTGTGTATCATGTTGATCCTTCACTGATTTTAAACTTACTTATTTTATCTCACTAAATTGTCTCCCACAGGTATTATAGCTCAAGAGGATAAACCTATGAATGGATTCATTTACACTTTAAGGGCCATAAAATACCAACTGTTTACCTTATTATCTTTGCTCAATTTGAAATTCAGAAGAGGATCTGATGTCAACTGTTATATGGATGTGATCTTTGCTATATTACCCTAAACTAACAAATAGTTTTTAAGAGTGTTCTAAACTTTTATTCTCTTTCAAATGAATATTGAAGGGTAGGAAACCATTATCTAGCTGGTAAACTCCGATTTTCTCATAAGAACGCAATTTGTAAGTCCCAAAATTGTTGGGCATATAGTTTTTCTTCTTAACACTTATTAAACAGACAGCCTTGTCTCCAGTGTGTGTTATTGGTAACTTTGATAAGAATCAAAAGGTGCCTCTTCATTGTATTTATACCTCCTATACAATTTTGATTGGTTAATAAATGATTTTGCAATTAGGTTGTTTTAACAACTCTTTTTCTCTATTGTTTTTGGAAGTTGGGTATAATAATACATTGAGGATTACTTGGTTGGCTCAGAATGACTTTAACTTTGACCCCCTTTTCTTTTCCTTTTTGTAGTGTGGGAGCATCGTGATTCCTTGTGGATCCTAAGTTGTTTTGGTATTCCTGTGAACATAACTTTTAATTGCTATAGGAATTGTATGTATTCCTCATATACCGTTCACTGATTCCATCCTTTAAAGAAACCTTTTAATTCTACTAATCCACAAACACAGTGGATTCCTCTTTTTTATTGTCTTCTAAAGTTTTCTTCTTTGGTGTCTTCTGTATTTCATTATAGAGACATTTACAACACGTAGTTAAAGTTGTATCTGATTTTTTAAGATTTCTTAAAATGAAGAATATCAGAGCACATCCAAGAATGACATTATGCAAGCAGAATTCTGATTGCTTTAGAGAAACCTCTAACAAAACAAGTCTTGTGACCTCAGTTTCTTCAAAAACATGGAACTATTCTTAGAATGTGCTTTGATGTCCCTCCCAGGTGCAACCAATAGGTGTGAATTTACTTCAGATTATTCATCAGAGCTGGCTATTGTTATTTTTATTATTATTTTGATTACTTTGAGACAGGGTTTCTCTGCATCTCTTTGGCTTTCCTGGGACTCTCTCTATAGACCAGGGTAACTTTGAATTCACAGAAATTGACCTAGTCTACAGAGTGAGTTCCAGAATGCTAGAATTAAAGACCTGAGCCAACACCACCTGGCTATTTATTATAACTGGCTATTGATATTTGTTTACATGCCTCTATGGAAATATGCGGTTTTGCCAAGTGCAGTTAATCCTTGTGATCCTTGTGTATGTAAGTACAGCTTGAACTTATGAGAAGTTTACTCAGGTGACTTTCTTCACCCTCAGAGTATAAATTGTTTGATGCTCTGAATAAAGTTGACTATTGCATAAAATTTAGTTCACTTACTTTCAGGCTCCTTTCTCAACCACCAATTACAGGAGTACACAGGAGGCTTTCTGGATTTCCTCAGAAACCTCAGTTTCATGATGCAGAAATTCTAATAGATTCCACATGTTTATTTTTTATCCAGTTACTTTTCTGAAAGTCTTTATGAATACAAAAAGTCTTTTGCCAGATCTGTGGAGGTCTTTTAAGTATTAGATTATATCTTTATAGAAGAAAAGTTAGTTTCTTCCTTGCCTATTTATAGTATTTTATTTATTTATTTATCAATTTTCTTCTTTTGACTAGCTCAACAAGAGTAAGGACAAACATAGTCAGTATTCTTGCTTTGCTAATTATTTCCATTTTTACACCTTGTATAATGTTAACTATCAGTTAGCCATTCATTATCTTAACTTTCATATGGTGTATTATTTCTATTAATTTTGTGTTTTGAACTTTGATTATTGCAGTGGTTGAATAATAATGATGCCCCAACACTGATATATTTGAGTATTTGATCATCAGAGACTGGCACTACTGAGAGGGCAGTACTTGTTTGAGTAGATGTAGCCTTGTTGAAAGATGTGTGTCATGGGGGTAGGCTTTGGTATTTCAGGAGCTGAATCCAGTTCCAGTGGCTCTATCTTTTTCTGATTCCTGTAAATCAGGTTGTAGAACTCTCAACTACTTCTCCAGCACCACGTCTGCCTAAATTCTACCATGCTTTCCTCCATAATGGCAATGGACTTAAACTCTGAAACTGTTTCTGGGGAGTCTGTAGACCCACTGAAAGTGGGACCAGGATTTATACCTAGTGCATGAACTGAGGTTTTTTAGCCCTTTCCCTAGGGAGGGATACCTTGCTCAATCTCAATACAGGGGGAAGGGGCATGGTCTTGCCTCAACTTGATGTCAGACATTGTTGACTCCCTAAGGGAGGCCTTACCCTTTCTGAGGATTAGATGATGGGTTGGGTGGGGAAAAGGTGGGAAGGTAACAGGAAGATGGGAGGTAGGGGGAACTGTGTTTGGTATGAAAATTAAAAAATTAAAAAATAAGCCCCTCAAAAAATCACTATGAACTACAACATCCTTATCTAACAAATAGGACAAATAGTTTAAAAATTTTGAATATGCTATAATGAGATTTATGCCCTAAGATAACATATGTTTTGGAGAAATTACATTGACTGTAGAGAAGATTGAGTATTTAATAGCCTTTATTGAATATTTGTTAATTAAGAACTATATTTTCTATACTGTTAATTTAGGATGAACTATATTCATTATACTGTTAATTAAATATGAACTATATTTACTATGAAGTTTCTCTGTTGATAATTTTCACTAAAATCTCTAAGTTAATTATGTTAATATTTTATTATTGCCATAGATGGACACTTGTAGCCCTTTATATCCAGTAGTCATTAATTTATAAAATTGATTATATCAATACTGGGTTGAATTAAAATATATGCATAACAAATTTATTTCCTTTTTATTTATTATTTGATAATATGATGCATTATATTTTTAACATATTTTTACTTCTCTCAACTCTGGCCAAATTTTCTCTACTCACTAGTCACCCAACTAATCATGCTTTTTCATTCTATTACAAATAAAAAGTAAACAAAACAGAAGATTAAATGCCACTGACTATTTTGGCCAGTCATTCTTTAGCCTAGCCCAGGAGTATGCTGTATATACACAATGTCACTCCATTGTAGAGAATTTATTTTCCATCTTCCAGCTGGAATCAATTGCAGATGTCTTTTTGAGTAGGTGTTTGAGTAGGAAAATTTATTCCCACCTCCCCCTAACTATTCTATGATTTTTGCCTGGCTTGATCTTCTGAAGAACTTGTGCATGCTGTCAAAATCTCTGTGAACTCGTATGTATGCCTGCTCGGTTTTATCTGTGTTCCCTTACTCAGGATTACATTCTATCCATTTATTTGCAGATTTTGTAAACTTATTTTTCTGGATATTCCACTGGAATATTCTATTATTTAAGTTTTTTTTCTTTTCTATTATTTAAGCTTTTAATACTGTAAACACAGTTTTAAAACAATGTATATGGCTCCTGAAGTCTGAGGATGTAGGTGGTACCTACTATGACTGTTTAGATAAGATGATATTGCTCCAAATTGCTTTTCAAGTATTTAAGCTTGTCCTGGTAGACAATTACTACACTTAGCTTTAATCAGTGTGACATCACTTTGCAGTAAACTGTAGAAAATGCCAAGAAGTATAGCTAATCAATGTGCTTTTTAAAAGTGATAGTTGTGTTATCAGCCCTCTTAATACATTTATTCCACCTGCTTTGAGGCTTTGGAAATACTGCAGAGATGGGAACAGAACTGGAAATGAAGCAGAAGCACTATATTATGTCATCTTCTTGCCATGACACAGCAATTGTGACTGTGATCTTATAGCCCCTATAGGGGCACAAAAGATTAATTCAGGCCGACCATGATTAGAACCATGCTCAAAGACAATATCCATGCTACTGATGTATCTATGGTAGAAGCTTTCATTGGCTGTACTAAACAAGGTGAAGATGGATTCTAAAAATCTCACACTAGCTCAGAACTGAGTATAATGTAGGGCTTTTTTATTTAGGCATAGACTCACAGATCACAGTACTCTGCTTGAAGAGGGAACAGCGACTGAATCCCAAGTCTGGAAGAGAGGGCGACCATGAGCTTACATAGGCATTTATAGTATAAGAGGCCATGTCCAAGTAGCAGGTAAATATAGGATACTGGCTGTAGGAATTCCTACAGCACCTCCCCCTTTTGTTTAAATAAGAGAGTTCTAAGACTAATACAAATTATATAACTATAATTATAAATTATAATAAGAACAAATATCAGGTATAAAAATTAGAATTATAGCCAGCACAAACAATATCAAGCAAGAAACGTGATAAATGTTTCAATAATTATCCTACTACTAATTTTACTACTGTCTTTTGTAAAATTTGAATCTCCTGGCCTGTATTTATTTCCAGTGATTTCATGAGGCACCTAGACTCTGGTCCTCATTCTGCACATGCGATTCCAAGGTCTGAAGTTTTCCTTTAAAGATAATATCTTATCCTTGGACATTATTTAGATAGTGTGCAAATTGCCTTCCTGGAGAGATATTCTATCTGCTAACCTGTCATTACTTTTTTTTAGATAGGGTTTCTCTGTATCTTTGGAGCCTGTCCTGGAACTAGCTCTTGTAGAGCAAGCTGGCCTTGAACTCACAGAAATTTGCCTGCCTCTGCCTCCCATGTTCTGGGATTAAAGGCGTGCACCACCACCACCCAGCTCCTATCATAACTTTTTTTTAACAAATTTGATTGTCAAATTCAACAGTATGAATTCTTTCAGATAATTTCACAGTACCCTTTGACATGGATTCCATTTCATCTGTTAAATTAATGTTATCCTTTTCAACAGTATTAATTTTTTCAGGTAACTTTTGAGTTTTGATAATATTAATCCTCTCAGCTAGCTGTTCATTATTAGTCTTCAAAGGCTGTGTCATTACTAAAAGTGCCTCATTCTTGGCTTTGTTATCAAACCATTTTTAAGGATATAATATGAAGAAAAACACTGAGTCCCAATATCTAATAAATGGATGTATCACAATAACCTTATAAGCCTTGCAGGATACAATCCACAGTATTACCAAAAAAAGGTTACTAAAATTCTCAATGGTAATCTTGTCTGCCATTATATAACTTTCAATTTTATTAATTTATTAATTAATTAATTTTTTACCTGTGTTATGAGGTTTAGTCAACTGTTTTAGTTGTAATAATCTTTATTATCCATCAGGCATCATGGTTGCAGAGTCATGACCAGGAGCACAATGGGTGATGCCAGGAACAGTCCAGAGCAACTTTAGTTTTCCACCTTGGCCCTGGTTAAATACTGAGAAATATTCTTTGCTTGACAAATTAAAAATAATTAAATCAATTCTGTATATGGACCAAAAGCCCAGAACTCAGGAGCATGGATCACAAACCAAAAGCCGTGCAAATAGTTGTACGGCATGGACCACAACAGTGTGTCAGGGGGGATGTGCTTGAGTCTGCAATATTTCCAAGTTGCTATGTACACCCAGCTCTGCTGTGGCAGGGGTTTTACAAAAAATCACTTAGTAGGTGAAAGCAAGCCAAGCAGGCAGAAGTGGGAGACTTTCTGGGCTATGGCACATTTAGGAATTTTAAGCTGGCCCACCTGGTAGGTGTGGAGATAGGATCCACGTGGGCACCAGATAAAGATGGATGCTACAAAGAAATCTCACACTAGCTCAAAATTGAGTATAATAAAGGTTTCTTTATTTAGGGGTAAACTCACATCACAGTCCTCTGCTCGAACAGGCAACAGCAACCAAATCCCACAACTGGAGGAGAGGACAATCACATATTATATCAGCATTTATAAAAGGCCACACCCAAGTGGGCAGGTAACATAAAGGCTATTGGCTGTAGGAATTCCTATAGTGACAAGGTTTTAAGCATACATTATTATTGAATTCCTCAAAGAATGATAAATTTTGAAAAAAAAATGGAAAAAGGTGTGAGAGAAAGGGTCATCTGGAGAGATTAGATTATCCATTATTGAATGTTTACTTGCTTTGTGACCATTGCTATATTTGTATCACACTTAATAATAAATATTCTTAATACTTACTTGAAAGAGAACTTCTCACTTAAAGTGGGTATACTCTAGGTATCAAATTATAATATAATTACATAATTTCTGTCTCTCCCTCTTCAAACCCTACCTTATAGTCACTTCATTAAAACTTATATTTGCTCTCTTTCAAGCCTATGACCTCTGTTTTCATTAATTGTTCTAACACACATGTATGTATGTATGTATATTAGGGTTATATATATGTATACATACATATATATAAGTATGCATATATATTAGGGTTATATATGTATACATAATTCTAATATAAAAATATAACCTGCACAGTCTGTATGTTACATATATGTATGTTTCCAGGGCTTCCCATTTAGTATTTAATAACCAATTTGTGATCTCTCCTGGGGAAGACTGTTTCTTCTACTGTCAGCACTTGTAAGTTGCCTCCCCAAACACTATAGACTATTGTTGTTGCAAGGAGAGGGCTGCTTATTCATCTCAGCTGCCTGGCTAACTTAGCCCTGAAATAACGACATAGAAACTGTATTAATTAAATCACTGCTTGGTCCATTAGCTTTAGTTTCTTATTGACTAATTCTTATATCTTAATTTAACCCATTTCTATTAATCTGTGTATTGCCACGTGACAATGGCTTACCAGGTAAAATTCCCAGCATGTCTCAGGCAGATCCATGGTGTCTCTCTGTCTCCACCCTTTTCTATCCCAGTATTCAGTTCTGTCTTTCCTGCCTACTTAAGTTCTGCCCTACCAACAGGCCCAAAGAAGTTTCTTTATTAACCAATGAAAGCAACAAAAAGACAGAAGAACCTCCTACATATTGTTATTGCAATTGTTTGCTTCACAAAGCAAGAATGCAAGTCTATTTCTGAATATTCCATGTACTTCAGACATATCCCAGAGGCCCCAGAGCTATGACTGCCTTGTATGACTCCTCCCTGAGGAGTAGCTTTCATTGTTCCAGAAGGCACCATGCAAGCTTTCAAAGGAGGTAAGGAACCAACAATCCTACCTAGCTATAATGCCTATAAACTACACAGCATGTCATGGTAACATTAAGGGTGCAGGAGTATCACTCATACCTTGTTGGCAACCAGCAGCCCTTTAATTGGACTTAAGAAAATTGTGCCTGGTATTGGAAACAGACAAACACCCAGAATGTTAAATACATTAATATTGGAGAAAACAAAGATCCCATAATTTGGAATTCAATTTGAAGTTATAATTGATGTAGAAAATTTCATTATTTGATCATTGATACTTAAGTGAGAAGAGAATATCAGTAGGAAAACACTGACATGATTTCAGTATTTACAATTTAACATTAGGAACCATGAATTTTGTCTATAGGTTGTAAATGAAAAATACTCATTTGAATTTTTCATAAATTTCTATTGGCATAAATGGTATTAATTATTCAGAATGTGCTAGCTGAATTCAATGCTAATGCTTGGTGACTATGAAATAATTTTTCCCCATTTGATTAATCCAGTTATAATATGCAATGAAAGTTTCCATATCTAAATGTTAGCTCCAAATTGTTATTTATTAATATTTAATACTTTTTCTTGAAATCATTTGTGCAGCCTATTCTTAACAGGATATCTGTTTTTATTTCACTTATGAAGTCACATTATGGGTGTATT
This sequence comes from Ondatra zibethicus, assembly GCA_004026605.1. Lineage (NCBI taxonomy): Eukaryota > Metazoa > Chordata > Mammalia > Rodentia > Cricetidae > Ondatra > Ondatra zibethicus. The sequence continues at coordinate 27,664 of PVIU01011655.1, read as the reverse complement.
ATATCAAAAATTTAAAAATGAATGCATCTTTTCTATGATGGTAATGAAGTCCAGACAGACACATTACCAATAATAGTTGAATACCAAACAGTACCTGGAATGAAATGAAGAAGTTATGATACTTAATTTGTTGTAAATGTAATTGATTTTGTTTAGTCAAATGAGTAGCAATACCAGAGAATTTGATACATTTTCAACAATGCGCTTTCCAAGGTTAAGGTTATATAAAAAGATATTAATTTATTATAGAGGCAGCTCAATTTTTAATGTGTTCAAACCAGTGAATATATGGTATTGTCCAGAAAGAAATGTGGTGGCTTTATTTTGTGTGTGTGGGAAGGTAGTGTTTCTAATTTGAATGATAAACATTTATTTATAGCATATCAAGGCATGTGATGTTTAGAAGGCCAAGACTCTCACTTTTCAGTGTCATAAGCAGTAGATGAAAAGGAATTGAACAGCTGCTGAACATTTGTTTAATCTTCATGACTCTGAGCTACTATTGTGAATGACTGATTCTTCTACTGGCCTTTAATCATTCAGTAAGAAGTTCGTATAACATTTTCATTAAACAGTAAACTGAATATGGTTTTACAGCTTTTTTTCCTCAAAGTGTAGTAGAGTGTCTCCTATATCAAGTTAAACCAAGTTCTAGAAGTAATGAAGTGTGATAAAATTTGAAATTACACAAAAGACAAAGATCTGGTTAATGAAATCCCAGTGATCACATATGCATGGGATCTATGAGAACAAAGGTGCATGAAGAGAAGTTTAAGGATAAGAATATATATCAATCCCAGCTGGACTGGGAAGGAACAAGCAAAAGAAGAAACTAGTGTCTCTGAATGTGGTTGACAGTTGCATGACTGTGGCAGCCTGAGGGGCCACTGGCAGTGGCACCAGGATTTATCCCTACTGCATGTACTGGCTTTTTGGTATCCTATTCTCTTTGGATGTATACCTTGCTCAGCTTAGATTTAATAGGGAGGGTCTTGGACCTTCCACAAAGCAACGTGACTTACCCTTTCTGAGGAGTGAATGGGGATGGTGTGGGAGGGGTGTGGAGAAAATAAGAGGAGGGGAGGGAGTGGGAACTTAGATTGGTATTTTTTTAAAAAATCCAATAAATTAAAAAAGAATACATTTTTCATCTTCAACTTTTATATCAATTATATGAACATTTTGAAGGTTTTTATATTTAAGTCTGATCCGACTTCTGGTATCCCTGACAAACAGTCCAAGCAACACAAGTGTCATGCACATGCAGAGGGCCTATTCCACGCCAATTCCCTACCTGTCACTCTATAGACCGGGAGCTCCCAGGAACTCAGGTCTGCTGACTATGTGGGTTCCCATCATGAGTTAGACCCCACCCGACCAATGTACAATCCCTCCTCCCTCACTTCAGCAGGACTCCCAGAAAGGTACATGTTATTAGTGAAACTGTTCATATGTGCTATTGAAAACCAACACAGACACACACCCACAGTCACATAATGTAATTCATTTCATATTACTATAAATATTTTTGCAAGACTAAATTTAAAGGATATAGATTCATATCACATCAACATAGTTTAATTAATTAAGATATAAATATCATGGACAAAATATTAATGCATTCCTTTCTAAGTTATGCTGAACCTTCATACATGATTTTTTGTATTTATCCTGAATTATATTTATAGTTAAGTTCAAGGACAATAATTAAAGTCACACAGTTGAACAAATTTAAGGCTATTGTCTTAAATAAGTAATAGACTACTTATAAAATGGCCTTTATTTCCATCCTTAGTAGTGTGGGGAACATTATTGCTCTCAAAATTATTTACTGATTCTCAAAAAAAGGGTTTCCTCATAGCCACATAATAGTGTATTAGCATAACTTTTGGTATACATAAGTGGGAATACAGATTTTTATGAACTTTATATTTCATGTGTCATCACTGAGATGTGTACAATGTCTAATCCATGGTCTTCAATATTGTCCAAATATCATACTTTGCGCAATGGAATGTGAATATCAAGGACTGAACTAAAGTTATATGCACCTGTATGATTCCTATTGCTCATTGTACATAATAAATGCTTCATCCTGTGTACAGAGCACAGTCATACTGTTTGCAAGAGCAGGAACACAGTTCACATATAATATGAAATTTAAGCGCCACAAAATTACAGTGTATCTACACTATCAAAAAATTAAAAACTGACTGATGCACAAATATCAAATGATAATTTGTTTTGGAATGTTCTTATCAATATTCAACAAATATTTTTAAAATATTTGATTGTTATTTTTACTGTAAATTAACTTATTTTTCTTACAAACTTATCTAAATAAACTCTGAGACTGTATTAAAATTTCCATATAGTTTGTAAGATGCATTTATTTATTCTAATTTCTAGCTGTGTATTTTTTCTCTTTGTACTGCATCATTTTTACATGCCAATGATCCTGTAGCTTCTCCCTTAAAGTAGTTGCTTTCTCAACAATCTGTTGAAAATCAGGTGTATATGTATATTCCTCTTAACAGCAACCACAGCATACAAGGATTTACTAATATTCTAGTAGCAAGCGTGAAATTTATATGTTTTTTTGATATTTAACAGATGTCCTGAATTCTAGACAATTTTCACTAAAACCTGGAAAAGCAGACCTAAGGCAATTTTTGTTTGTTTGAAAACAAAAAGAAAAAAATTAAATTAAAGATTGGCTGACCCTTCTTTCAAATATTAATAACATTTTACTATAAAATAATTAATGGAGCTGTAATGAAGTGTGATGAAAAGTTTTCATTGAACGACGGAGGCAAGCCATGTGTAAGATGCCATTAATAAGAGCAGATAATTAATAGTAATATTATATAGTAAGTATAGTACTTAAGTATATTTTATAAATATTAAGGTTGATCCTCTTACTCAACATACAAATGTTCAATTGTTTCCAGTGGATTGGAACCATATTTGTGGTAAATAAAATTTTCTAATCTAAAATGTGTAGAGTTTAATTGGTGCATTATACATTAAGTAACAGAAAGCTCTCATCCTTCTTGTTAAGACTGGAGTGATAATGGTTAAAGTTCTAATATGGTGTACCTGAGAAAGACAAATTTTCACATGAAAAGCTATATTTGATAAAATACAAATTAAATATCACAACATTTCCCCCTTTGTCTAAACTTTTTAAAAGGCTATAACTAATATAAGAAAAACTATATACAATATATACATGCAATAAATACATCAACAATGTCTAGTCCATTTTCATTTGACAAATTCGGAGAAAATATTCCATATCTATCCTACCTTGATGAATCCAAAGTCTTGTACCTTGTTGTAATGAGGGGCTCGGGCTGTGTTCCCGGCGCCTGGCCCCTTGTTCTATCCTGCTCGGCTCCCAGTGCGTACTCGAAATAATTACATGGAAACTGTATTCATTGAAATACTGCCTGGCCCATTAAGTCTAGCCTCTTATTGGTTAACTCTCACATATTTGTTTAACCCGTTTCTAATAATCTATAAGTTGCCACTAGTCGTGGCTTACCCGGAAAGATTCAGCGTGTGTGACCAGGCGGGCTTCATGGCAGGCGGCTCTCTCTGTCTCTGTCCCCTTCCCAGCATTCTCTTCTCTTTATCCTGTCTATCTAAGTCCTGCCCTATCAGAAGGCCAAGGCAGATTCTTTATTAACCAATAAAAGCAACCCAAATACAGAAGGACCCTCCTACACCAGTACCTAACTTACTTTCAGTCATAACTTGCTTTCTACATCTGGTAAACAAGGAAAACTATAACTGTTTAGTCTTCAGCTCTCTCAGAGACCAAGAAGAAAATAGTATTAAGTGAGTAAGGAGAAAGAGCAAGCCAATGAATTCCAAAACATGTGAGAAATGACAGAAACAGCTGTCTGCTTGAACAGTTACCCAAAGATCCTCTCCAAGGTTGTAGCATCTATCCTCAGGCTACCAGCATAGCAAATTCAACAGACTTTTCTGTGAAGCAGAATATTCTTGAAGGGCTGTTCTCCTTTGTCTTGACCATGTGTTGCATTCACTCTCTTTTGTGTCCTGCTTATCCAATTAAGATGGCATACTTTCAGCGATTGAGATAAGGACATTTTCTTGCCCAGTGCCTTACCTTTGCCACAAAGAAAGTAAACTCCAAGAGAACTATCTTCAAAGCCCAATATCTTCTCTGAAGTAGATTGGTACTGCCAGGAGCAAACATGTCTCATTGTCACAAGAAAGAACTTATGCTATTAACACATCTTAAATTCCCTATTCTATAGGTTCCAAAGTATTTGAAGATTACCTTTCTATCTAATATATATCTTTGACTTTGAAAACATACCCAGTATTTTAAATTTCAATTATAGTAAATGATTAACTACTAACCTATGTTACCTTATTATCCTTAACAGGTAATAATAATAATTTTCAAAGACTAGAAATTTGCATTACATTGTTAAATTAGTTATAAAGTTAACAATACCTTCAACTAGAGTAGAAATATATATAGAAAATGTCCTAATAAAATTAATCTTAAATTTGCATCAATATAAAAAATATACAATATACAAAATTCCAGCCTAAGTAAAACATCTCAAAGTAGTAGTTGATTTTTAAAAGTATATCCAATAACCTAAGTTTTCATCTTATCAGTATCCTCCCTTTTTGTTCAGAGCATATTCAAAAATCTGCATTTTTATCCTATTACATATTTATGCCTCTTGTTTCTTTTCAAAATAAGAACCTTGAATCTAATTTCTATTGTTCAGATTTCCTCCTAGCCATAAACAAATAACAGCTTATCACCAACCCTCTTAAACAGTGACAAATATTCCAAAACTATTGACAACCAAAAACCACCTACCCTACATCTTTGGAATTATGGGCATTGCATTTTTTCTTGATTTTTAAAAAAATACCAGTCCAAGTTCCCACCTCCCCTCCTCCCATTCCCTTCACACACCCTCCCACCCCACTTCCATCTAACCCTCAGAAAAAGTAAGGCATATTGCCTTGTGGAATATATTTAGGCTGAGCAAGGTATACATCCAAAGAGAATAGGATCCCCAAAAGACAGTACATGCAGTAGGGATAAATCCTAGTGCCATTGCCAGTGGCCCTTCAGTCTGCCACAGCCATGCAACTGTCAACCACATTCAGAGGAACTAGTTTCATCCTATTCTTGTTCCTTCCCAGTACAGCTGGAGTTGGTGAGCTCCCATTAGCTCAGGCAAACTGTTTCAGTGGCTGAACCCATCATAGTCTTGACCTCCTTGCTCATATTCTCATTCCTTCCACTCTTCAACTGGACTTTGGGAGCTCATTTCAGTGCTCCGATGTGGTTCTCTGCCTCTGCCTCCATCAGTTGCTGGATGAAGGCTCTATGGTGATATTTAAGATAATCATCAGTCTCACTACAGAGCAAGTCAAGATTGGGCCCCCTCCCCTCTATTGCCCAGGGTCCTAGGGGGGGTCATCCTTTTGGATTCCTGGGAATTTCTCTAGAGCCAGGTTTCTGCTGATCCTATAATGCTTCCCTTAATCAAGCTCTCTCTCTCTCTTTGCTCTCATCTCAACAGTCCCAATCCCACAACTTCTCCTGTACCCTCTCTCCCCTTCTCTGTTCCTCATACCTTCCCCTCTTACCTCATCCCCACATTCCCAACCATGCCAGTCAATCCTGTCTGTTTCCAATTTCCAGGTGGTTCTCTCTATATTTTTCCTTGGGTTCACCTTATTACTTAGCTTCTCTAGGATCATGAACTATAGGCTCAATACCTTTGTTTAAAGCTAGTATCCACTTATGAGTGACTACGTGCCATATTCATCTTTTTGGGTCTGGGTTACCTCACTCAGGATAGTGTTTTCTAATTCTGTCCATTTGCATCCAAAATTCAATGTAACATGAGGGCTGCTTGTTGGGGTTTCTGTCCTGCCCAGTTCCCACACCGTTTAGTCCCAGAGAAAGTCACACAGAGGTCTCCAGAAGATTATAAATTGATTGGCCCATTAGCTCAGGTTTCTTTTTAGCTCTTATAGCTTATATTAACCCATTATTCTTATCTATGTTAGCCACATGGCTCAGTACCTTTGTCAGGGTGGCAGGTCACATCCTGCTTCTTCGGTGGTCTGGGCAGGAGTGCCAAGAGAGCTTCCTTCTTCCCAGAATTCTCCTCTTCTCATTGCTCTGCCTCTACTTCCTGTCTGGTTTTCCTTCCTATACTTCCTGCCTGGCTATTGGCCAATCAGTGTTTATTTAATATATGACTGACAGAATACAGACAATTCTCCAGCACCAATTCAAGATGTCATTATTTAAACCACACTAATATGTAATGTGCCACATTTTCTTTATCCATTTTTCGGTTGAGGGTCATATAGGGTTTTTACAGGTTCTGGCTATTTCAAATAATGCTGCTATAAACATAGTTAAACAAATTCCTTTGTAGTATGATTGAGCATAATTTGGGTATATGGCCAAGAGTGGTATTGCTGGATCCTGAGGTAGGTTGATTCCCAATTTTCTGAGAAACCACCATACTGATTTCCAAAGTGTTGTACAGATTTGCATTCCTACCAGCAATAGATAAGTGTTTCCCTTACTCCACATCCTATCCAGCATAAGCTATCATTAGTGATTTAGATCTTAGCCATTCTCATAGGTGTAAGAAGGTATCTCAGAGTTTTGATATTCGTTTCCCTGTAGCTAAGGATGTTGTACATTTCCTTAAGTATCTTTTGGCTATTTGAGAGTCTTCTGTTGAGAATTCTCTGTTTAGTTCAGTACCCCATTTTTAATTGGGTTATTTAGAATTTTAATGACTAATTTCTTGGGCATTGCATTCTTAAATTATTTCCTCCTGTCTGAGAGTGACAGTATTTTTAAAGTATCCTGAAAAGAAAAAAAATGAGCTAATTGTCAAGTCCTGGGAAAGGCAGCTGTATCATTTTTTTTGTCCATTCTATGTATAATGGGAAACTGCAGGTCTTGTCTCAAGTCCTAGCTAGTCCGTTAGTTTGAATCATCTCACTGAGCCACTAGGAAATTGTTCTGAGCCGTTTATAGTTTTAAGCTTGTTTTTAGTTGGCATTTTTCAGCTTATTGGTGTTAACAAAGTCATGGAGGAATCATTGTTGCGGGGCCCATCCTCCTTTTGGGGATGTGAAAGTTGCTGCTAGGCATGGCCATGGTTCACTGCAGAAAACTGACAGCAGCTCAAACCTGAAATCATGTACAGGAAGATATATAAAACTTTCTAGAATTAGTACTATATATGACTATTAAAATCATATCCAAATCTTAAATATATATTATGTTACATAATATATTATAATACATAATATATATATTATGCTTATAAATCTTATACCAGAAGAAAAACTGTTAAAGAGTCAATATAAAACCAAAGGATTATGAGACTAATGGCAATAAATTAAATATTTGTTTTTCTTTTGTCCCATATCAAGTAATTCTTCTGAGATGAGACAGAGATTTTGGATTTTACTTTAATAAACATACTATGGTTTAGCAAAGGAGAGGGCCACACTCCAACTCCAAAGCCAACTTTGACTTTTAGTTAGACAGAGACTTCCCCCCCAAAAAATCTATTTAGCTTATATGTTCATACAGAAGAGCAGAAACAAATATTTGGGAAGATTTATGAAGTTTCATCCTGTTGGAAATGTGATATATCAAGAGGCCAATTTACTCTTTTTCTTAAGAAATTATTTTCTGGATGATTTGTCCTTTTTTTTAAGTTGTCTCACTTGTCCAGTGGTCTTTAGATTCCTTAGCTGGATACCTTTATTCTCCTCAAAGGACAGAAACAACACCCTTCCCCAATTATAATTTTGGGGAGAGTCTCTTTTGGCAAATTATATCTGATCAAATGAAAAAAGCATTTGTTAGTTTTTATAGCTTTGTTTACATGAAATGACCATTGTGCTTAATGAACTATCATCTCTTCAGAGGTGTCTCTTTTTCAAATCAATTCTTTATCAATTTTGATATTATCGCCAGCTCTTCTCCTTTTGAAACAAGAGGAAAACCCCTTCCAAAATGTAACACATGTCCTGGTTTCCATTCTTGGGTCACTGCATCTTTAAAGTATATCAACTGATTTAATTCTGCAGATTTTTTCTACTATTCAATGTCTCTCCACAGCTGCTTGTTGTAGGAAGGCTGCTTGTTCATTTCCTGGCTGCCCAGTCTCCTGAAATAATTACACAGAAAGCTATATTATTTAAGTTACTGCTTGGCAAATTGATGTGGGGTTTCCCTTTTTATGCTGTAAATAGCATTGGTTAATAAAGGAACTGCTTTGGACCTATAGCAGAACTATAGTTGAACATATCTAGGTGGAGAAAACTAAACAGAATGCTGGGAGAAAGGAGGAAGAGTCAGAGAGAATCCATGTAGCCCTGCTGGAGCCAGATGGAACGTTAGCTAGTAAGCCACGGCCATAGGGTGATACACAGATTAATAGAAATGGGTTATATTAATATGTAAGAATTAGGTAATAAAAAGGTAGAGCTAATGGATCAAGCAGTGATTTAATCAATACAGCTCCTGTGTGATTATTTCTGGGCTAAGCATCTGGGAACCAACAAGTGCTCCCCTCCTTTCTTATAACAGCCAATCAATTAAGCTTATTGCTAGGTAGCTCTTACATATTAATTTAACCCATTAACATTATTTTATATTTACCATGAGGGTCGTGGCTACAGGCAAGGTTCCAGATGACAGTTCAAGTCTTTCTCCTCTCACAGCTACATGGGGTCTCTCTGACTCTGCCTTTTTTCTCCCAACATTCAGCTTAGTTTTCCCACTTTACTCTGATAAGCCACTGGCTGAAACAAAATGTTTTATTAACCAATAGAATTCACAGATTACAGCAGGGAATCTCACATCACCTACCTTTTCCTGTCTAAATAAAAAGGAAGGTTTTAACTTTAACATGTAACATTACAAATAACATTTAACATTTAAAATTACATATAACAAAACACATCTTCAAATTTCCTGCTTTGTGTAAATATCTGCCAGATACTATGGGCCTGTAGGCTGAATGGGTGCTCCAACAATACAAAAGAACTTTGGGTGATTGTCCAGGCAGCGAAATGTCTCTGTCAATTCTAGAGTCTTGAAAGTTGCTTATAATGCACTTCTAGTTTGCTTAGGTAATATACCCTTCTGTAGTCTTTGATGGAGTAGAAAAATAAATAGTTATAATTATTGTTTTCTTTACTTATGAAAAAGATAAAGTATCTATTAATATTGTAACTGTAATTCTTGCTTTATACCTATCTTTCTGTATGTAATTTTACTATGTTAAAGTTAGAACCTTCCTTTTTATTTAGACAAAATGCAGAGATGATGTGGGAAGTCCTGTATATGTGTTGCTTTTATTTGTTAATGAATAAAGAAAGTGCTTTGAGTCTATAGCAGAGCAGAATAGAGCTAGGCAGAGAAAACTAAACCAACTGCTGGGAGAAAGAAGGCAGAGTCAGAAAGAAGCCATGGAGCCACCACCAGAGATAGATATTCCAGAACCTTGCCAGTAGGCCATGAGCCTCAGGGTAAAATATTAGAAAGTAGTTAAACAAAGATATAAGAGCTAGCTAATAAGTAGCTAGAGCTAATAGGCCATGCAGTGATTTAATTAATACAGTTTCTGAGTGATTATTTTGGGAGTCTGGGCAAGGGGGAAATGAGCAAGCAGCCTCATAATACAGCTACTGTTCCTTTCTCACTAACATTTAGAAAACACAAAGTTAATAAAGCATTATACAATCTATTTCTGGGGGTCTTTGTCATTTCTTTCTGTTTATTTAACACATCCCTTAGAGAGCATGTGATTTTTCTATAATTGACTGTGGGATTGTGCAGTATACCTGTAATATACTTTATATCATAATAAGCAAAAAAAGATGTTTAATTTTCTTAGAGACATATGATGGAGCAATGTATGTCTTTTTTTGTACAGGTATACCCATGATGGCCATACTTCTAGAAAATATGTGATTACTGAATCAGCCTTTTCCAAACTCAAAGCAGTTGCTCATTGAAAATGTGAATAGGTATCAATGGTGTGGTGTAAATATTTTAGATTTCCAAATTCTACAAAATGAAGCACATTTGTCTACCAGATTTCATTTCTTTGAGTACCATTTGGGTTACTTCCTGCAGGTATTAGTGTTTGGTTGTATAAAGAACAAGTAGGACATTTCTTTATAATTTCCTTGGCTTGTTGTCACATGATAGAATAACCTTTTTTAAAAAACCATTGCTATTGATGTGATTATTTTATAAAATTCTGAGACCTTCAACATATTTCCAATCAATAATTGATCAATGTCTGCATTACTCTGTACTAATGCGCAAGGAATATCCATATGGAATCAGAAGTGTGTTAAATGTATGGGATGATTCCTATTTCTGATTATATCTTGTACCTGAATAAATAATATAATTAATTCTGTATCATCTGGTATAAATTCAGCAGTTTCAATATATAAAACAAATTTTTCTGTACATTGCAAATCAGTAAGCAGAGATTCTATAATATTCCTTAGTACTATGAGAATAGCATATAATTCTGACTTTTGATCAGAATCATTAGGACTTTGTTCCACTTTACTTAAATTTTCTGATTTGTAACCTGTCTTTCCTGATTTGCATCAGTGTAGAATGTAGGGGCTACAGTTATTGTACATTGTGAAGAAGTATCCATTTAGTTCTCACTATAAGTTGAATTCTCTTGCTTTTGGGATAGTTGTTGTTAATCTCTCCCAAAAAAATTATTACAGACTCTTTGCCAGGATATGCTTTCTTTCCATAATTTGTCAATTTCATCATTACTATAATCTGCTGGGTCTGTTCCTATTTGTTCAAGTCTCAATTTTCCTTTTATAATTAATTCAGAGACACTTTCCATACAAGTTCTTAATTTTCTATTAGTTTATGTGGTCAAAAGATCTATTATAAGATAATATCTGCACTCTGCATTAAAATTCCTGTAGGAGTTTTAGTTTAGAGGGTAATATGTCCAGAATGCAGCTATAGTCCAAATACACATAATCTACATGTGTCTTCTCTAATTTCTTTTCAATCAAAGCCAATATTCTCTTAGCTTCAGCTGTTATTTCCCTGGAACTACTTAAGTCCTTGTCATCTTCTATGGTTTTATTTAATTAATCAGGTAATCAGATTTTATCCCAACAGTGCACCGTAGATGGAAAATGCCTCGTAACAATCTTTGGAAGTTGTTAATTGTCTGCAATTGATCTCTTCTTATTTGCAACATTTGGGATTTAATATTTGTAAATATATTTTATAGCCTAAATAATTGATAGAATCTCCTCTTTGTATTTTGCAGGATCAATTTGCAATCCCAAAACAAGACAAAATTTTTTTTACTTACTCAAACATTCTAAGTATCTACATTTGAATTAGATAGAAAAATGTCATCTGTATAATATTAAACTATATATTCAGAAATTTTCTTTAGTATCATTTCCATGGACTGACTTACAAAATATTGGTACAGATTGGGGCTATTTAACATTCCATGTGTGGGAATCTACCATTAATACTTCTTAGCAGGCTGAGAATTATTATAAATATGCACTGAGAAGTCAAATTTTTCTCTGTCTTATTCTTATAATAGTATAATGAGCAATCTTTTAAATCAATAACTATAAGAGGCCATCCTTTAGGCAATACAGAAGGCAAAGAAATGCCAGACTGTAGAGAGCCCATTGGCTGAATCACCTTATTAATAGCTCTTTGTTCTGTTTCCATGCTCCATTTTACACATTTTTTAACAACAAATACAGAAGAATTCCAAGGACTGGTTGATTCTTTAATATTGTGAGCATATATTTGCTCCTGTACAAGTTCTGCCACAACCTGCCATTTCTTGACTGCTAAAGGCCATTCTGTCAACCATTTTAATGGTAGGACTGTTGGTACTTTGAAATATCAGCAGCTGTTACACCCTGTTTTTATACAACCTGAATGGCTGGTATAATATTTTTATAATATTTTCCCGGGAAGCATATGTTAATTTATGGTTTGTTTCTAAGACTGGGGGAATGGTAATCTGAGTATTCCATTGTTATAACAAATCATATCCTCTAAATTCATTGATATGTTAGCCTCATATGATTTTAATATTCCTCTGTGTCCTTCTGGCCCTATACATTCAACCCATATCACACTCTGCTTTACCTGAGATAAAGCTCTAATTTCTATAAACTGAATATTTACATCCTGAAGAGGCCAATTTGGATGCTAAGACTCTGATGCAATTAATGTTAAATCTTCATTTGTTTCTATCAGACCTTCAGTGATTTCATTTATTGTATTTTTAAGTTTTGTCTTTGTTCATTTATAGAAGTTTGCCAAAATACTTGCTTTATGGTTTCTTCTGAATTATTTTGTTCTTTCTTCACAAGCTGTTCTATTACCCAGAGTAGTATGGTTTCTTACAATAGGCATTAGGTTCATTAATTGCTCTGGGAAAATGTTTCATTTATGATAGCAGGAAATGACTAAACTGAATGTGGCATAGGAGCCTGAGAGAGGCCCCTCAGGGAGTTTCCCAATGGCAAAGGATTACCTTGAATATTCCTTGTTGAAATACATTCATTAGTCCAATGCCTCCATTTGCCATACTTTCTGCATAATCCAGAAGGGAGTTGCATCCTAAATGGACAATTCATAGGAAAAAAAAATGTTTGTAGGATTTCCCTGTCAACAATCTCTTTTAAAGTTATCTTGTTTGCCACAATTATAACATTTGATGTTTCATTTTTTCCTCAAACCTCTGGAAATACCCTCTCCTATCCATGCATTATCATGGTCATGAGATTCAATATTAATTGTATCTCAAACCCATTTCTCCAAAGGATCTGACCTTGCTTTTAATGACCTAATAATCTTTTTGCATAGAGAGGTGGCATTTTCAAATGCCAGAGATTCAAGTATTATTTGTCTAGCTTCTGAATTTGGTATCATTCTAAGATGATACTGCTGAAGTCAGTCTTTCTAAGAAATTTGTAAAGGCTTCCTACAGGCCAAATAACTTTAGTGAGTCAATTCTTTTCCCTATTTTTCCAATTATTTCCCACATATTCAAAGCTGCTGTGTGGCATAAATTCAGGGTTCAGTCAACATGTACATCTTACCTTTCTATAATATCATAATCTCCTTCTCCAAGAATTTATATTTGGGAGATTTCCGTACCTCCAGTTTAACTCCTTGTTCAATAATCTTAGCCTGTTCTCCAAGCCAGGTATTCCATTATAATTATGTACCAGGCTCTAAACTATCTTTAACCAATTATATTCAGTTTATCAGAATAATTCTATTACAAAAAGACCATGAGTTTAACATTTACTTCACAAAATATGAATGCATGCCATATGAGACTACTGTTTCCTTGAATCTCCTTAAATCTAACATCACCACAAGAGTCCAGTTAGCTGTAACAGCGTTTCTACCATTTGGCAATTTCTGTAAGGTTCTGGATATATAAGGATGATTTTTGAAAGCCTTATGTGGTTTCTCTCTATTCTTAATATGCAGTGCTGGAATTGACTTTCCATTAAATTCTTCTGTGTTCTATTTTATTAGGTTTTCTAAGGCCTATATTTTAGCACTCAGATTAGCCAACTTTTTAGTGATAGGACAAAAATGATCAATCTGATAATGTTTACAATTGACATTGTATAAATAACATCTATGTAAGGTATCCTCTCATTTATTCATTCTATTTTCAAACTCTAGCATATTATCATAGAGAGACCCAAGTCCCTCCATTGTAATTGTTTCTCCAGTTTTTAATGTGGGAAAAAATGTCTCTTTAACTAATTCCTCCCTTTAATAATTCCCAATTGACTTACCAAATCTCCCTACAATGTTGATGAAGTTGTGAGGCTTACTGCTGCTGCACAGAATAGTAAAAGCCTGACTGAATTTCAAAGCAGCTACCTAGTTTGGCAGCAGCCCAAAGGAGATTGTGAGAAAGTCCACAACCTATGTTATATACATGTATGTGTGTGTGTGTGTGTGTGTGTGTGTGTGTGTGTGTACAACCTGCTGAGTTCACTTAGTGTTGCTTATATGCATATGATTTCAGAGTTGATCATTTACATGTTATTTGATAACTAGGAGGCACATTACTTTTTTGTATTATTTTGGATCTGGAGTGGAGCTCCTTGAGATTTCCCCTTTCTGCTTTGTCTATTGGTGTTGTCTTTGTTTTAGTCTTGTTAAAGCAGCTATCTTGTTAAATCATCATGTGTGCAGATTTCCTGGTAATCTTGCTTTTTACAATCTTTCTGATCTCTCTTTTGCAATGTTGTTCTCTGTACTTTAGGTATAGGATATATACTGAAGATGTGGACTCTGAGTGAAGACTGGCAAATGGGTTGCTAAGGAAGGGGTGGTTCACTATAGATTATTAACTTCCATGAGATACAATTATATTTTCTGTTTTGTTGTTTTCTGGTTCCAGTCATATATTTTTTAAACTTTTGGAAATTTGGATTAATAAAATAGAATACTATGCATAAGACATAAATTGTTTCCTGCTTGGTGACCATTTAAATTTCTCACAGGTTTACATCATCATTCTAGGATAGAGCAGAATTTAGTAGTCTTCATTTTAATACTGACTGTCTTTTGTAACTCTTAACGTTCTTTCTTTTTTTTCTCTATGTTTAGTGTTTTTATTATTATGGTACAAGGGGACTTTTTGGGGGGTCCAGTGTATATTGTGTTCTGCAAGCTTCTTCTACCTTCATAAGCATGTTTTTTTTTCTATGTTTTTGTTGAATATGTTTTCTGTGCCTTTGAGTTAGAATTTTCTGTATTCTATCCCTAATGTTCTTAGGTTTGGTCTTTCCATGGTATCCCAAATTTCCGAGATGTTTTGTGTTAGCAATTTGTTGGATTTAACATTTTCTTTGACAGATGAATCTATTTCCTCTATCATATTTTCAACAACTGAGATTCCTTCTTCAATCTCTTTTATTCTGTTGGTTATGCTTGTATCTATAGTTCCTGTTCATTTATCCAGATCTTCTATTTCCAGAATTCATTTGGTTTGTGTTTTCTTTATCACCTCTATTTCTGTTTTCAAGTCTTGAACTGTTTCTTCCACTTGTTTTTCTCTTGGCCCTTTTAAAGAGATTTATTGCTTTTTCCCAATGTTTTATTTGTCCTTTTCTCAGTTTCTTTACATGAATTTATTATTTCCTTTTTAAGTAAATAATTTCTTTATTTGAGAAAAAATATTTCCTCTTTATTATCATCCTCATAAAGTTATTCTTAAGGTAATTATTTTTGCTTTATCTTCATTGGGATGTCCATATTTGCTGTTGTTGGACCACTGGTTTCTGGTGGTGCCATATTTCCTTTTATGTTGTTGAATGTATTCGTGCCCTGGCTTTTATCAGTAAGGATTTGGGATAATTATAGGTACAGGTGTTGATTCTTGGGAAGTTTTTGTTGTATGGGTCTTTTTTTCCCCTTTATCATCTGTTTCATTTATTGTATTTTGCCCTGAATGGCCAAGGGTTCTGGTGATTGGCTTGTCATCAAGTCCAGTAGGGTTATCTCTGCTCAGGTTTCTGGAAGTTTGGGTACCTAAATTCAGCCTGTCTTCTGGTTCATCTGACTGATGTGGGTTTACTTTTGGCTACAGAGTTTCTCATTCTTAGCGGTGTGGGGTGTTTCTCTGCCTATGAAATCTGTTCTTTCAATTGATGTGGATTCTTCCACCTGTTCTTCCTACTGACATAGGTAATGCTTCTACGTATTTGAGCTACTGATCTTGTTGGGAAAGCCTACCCATGTGGGGGATGCTGGAGTAGGTGGGCTTATTTGACAGAGTGGGTCTGGGGTAGTAGGGTCCAGTGGGGAACAGAGTACAGTGGGTAGCAGGAGGTGGGGTGCAGCCTGCCTGTATGTCTCTCACCAGCTACTAGCAATACACTTTTAAAATAGCAATTCCATAAAAACCTGGGTATCAGTAAAGGTAAATAACATAATACTTTCTATGTCATGAACACAGCCATAGCTCTTTATTAATTTTACTTGTATTGTTTTGTCATTTTAGTTGTATAGTTTGTATTTTCAAAAATTATTACTGAACAAAGAATTTTTTATGTTGCTATTATTAGGACTATGTACCAGGTTATTCTGCAATTGACATGCTTTTTCTATTTAATTGTTGCCTGCTCTAGAAATACTTTAGGCAATTAATCTCAAACTTTATGACCAAGGTCACCTTTGCAACGTTATCTGTGCTTTCATTTATTTAGTTATAATCAAAAATCTATTCCGACACATGAAAGATGCTCTCATTATGGAAAAATTCTGCATCAGCATATTAATGTTAAAATATTACTGTCAGAGTCTCCTTTCATGAGTAGGACAGGTAGGCCTTCTATTCCTCCCTTGAGGGTGGCACACAACAGAATGGACCTGAGGCCACATCATGCTCTCTCTACTTCTGTGCTGCTTCAGGGCCAGGAGCTCTCCAGAAGTAACAACCACATTGAAGTCTTTTTGTAAACAGTTCCTTCTTTCAGAAAATAAGCAGCAACTTTTTGAAAATAAGATCCTGTCCATGTACATTCAAATTGTTCTCAATACCTTATAGATGAGAACTTACCTTTTATTCTAAAATAAATGGGAAATGAGGATGTTAAAAAGAAAGGCATGAATAAAATATGTAATAAATCAGTGGAAAGAATATATTTGAAAAAATATAGTTTTCATTTTAAAACACCTTAAATGAGGTTTACGCACATCTTTGCTTAGCAGTCTCCAGTGTCTCATTCTGATTTACTAACCCCTTATTTTTCCTCTAATCTTGAAGTAGTATTTGTCACATTATATATTTATGTCACCAGAAACATCAGCACATCCTTATAAATGTGCCAAAATAGCTTTAAAATGATGACTCAAAATAGTTTATCTCCTTCTGAATTTCAACACATTATAATATCATTCTACGATTTCATAAATTGTAGGCTTTGTAGCCATTCTGAACGATGTGATTGCTCTGCTATACAATAATGAAAGGAAAAGGAAGGGAAAAAAACTTTCATAAGTAAAGGCTTTCTGAAGATAATTTTTGAAAAACATGTAAAATGAAATAAATTCATTCTGATTGCCCCTGAAGGACATAAACCAAACATAATCAAAATTAGTCAGTGCCAGGCATGGCACAAGAGTAAACACATGTTTATACATTTGAAAATCTCCAGACAGGCCCTGTTTCTGGCTTATGTTTTCTTTTAGTGGAATAAGTTTTGTGTTATCTGCTTTGGGAGACATGTATAACAATTAACATTATTTTCAATCAAAATCCCCAGGGTAATATCTTGAAGCTAGATAATGAGTATAATCATTGCTTTCTAATTCCAACTATAACACAAAACATAAAACCATAGATCATTGAATAGGAGGAGAAGATAAAAGATAGAATGCAACACACAGAACCACCAAGGTAGAGCTTTCAACTCTGCTAAAATTTTCTGTTTTCGGTTACACTTGCTTTCTGTAAGTGTAAGTTCACTCTGGGAACTTGATCTCTGCTGTGCACACTTCCAAGAATTTATTTAATGCCTGGCTATATACCATAGTGCATATATTTATGATACATACATATATTTATGATATAAACACATCATAGCATCATTTCTACTGTAGTGAAGGCAAAATATTGCCACCATGACTATTTTTTAACCAAACTTAGACCAGAAGAGATAAAACGTTGTAATAGGCTTGTAGTGAAAGATACAGGCACAAAAAGCTGTTCAAAGCTTTGTTTTCTCAAAACTAGTCGACTATATTTGCTATCTCAAACTTTCTGAGTTGAACCTGAGAGGGGTAAAACAACAACAACAACAAAATAGATGTCAATAAAGAGTTGCCCAGAATGTCTTCCTTTGCAGCAAGCAGTGAGTTTTGCAGAATATTTGTGATGATAGAAGGAAGGGATGGGAAGTGCAGGAGGCAGCTTTCATTCATAGGGGTGAGGAATGTCTCACAGTAGTTTTAATGTAAGAGACTCAATGGAGACTGGGCTGAAATGTTGGATGTTCATCAAAGAAGGTCGGAAGTTCAAATATGAGTTCTACCATCTTCTGGCTCAATTCCACATAGAAGTCCTGACCAGAGAAGCAGGACATTCCCTATTAGCAGATATTCAGAGTTTGTGGCCCTATCACGACTGACATACAGTTTACACCAGCTGAACCCATAGAGTGACAGACCACTTACAGTCATCTTACCTTCAATCTTCCATGTGTAAATGCTTATTATTCTTTTCAATTGTATCATATTTCCCTTTGACTATATCACTTATTTGGTATAAAGCTCCAGTTATCTATGGATGCCCTTGTCTCTGAATGTACATAAAATGGACATTTGTCTTTTATTTGATATGTTTTGGCAATGATGAATTGCTATGTATTTATATTTTCAAATTAAAGAATATTCATATATTTTTAATTTAATAATATTAATCTGCATTATTTCCATTAATGAATCTGGCAAAATTTTTTAATTCTTGGAAGAATTTATTTACATAAATCACAACTTGTATTTTTCAGGACATTGTTCCTTGATTTCTTCTTTCTTCCTCCCTCCCTCCCTCCTTCACTCTGTCTCTCTCTTTCTCTCTTTCTTTCTCTTTCTTTCTTCCCTTCTGTAACATGTGTTTGTTTAGTCTCACTCATGCCATTTTATATGGGAAGCAAATAAAGCCCTGGGAATGGAAGGATGTGGCCCATGACCCCTTTATTTCCCTCTGCCTTCTTTGTAGTCTAGATTTTTAGTGGTTTTCATGTGTTTTCTGGAATTTTTTTGCAGTGGTGGAAGGCAAAGACCTTCATTGTGTTTGGAACTGGCTGGGGTTAATGGCAGGGTGCTTCAGAGAGAGCTACACACCACAATAGTAACTGGTACCATGTAACAGACAAAACTACAGTTCTGTCCACATTTATTTCTTCTTTTCTGTCATTACAATTTAAGTATTCCACTTTACCTAAACTATGAAATACAGTTTGACTAGAGAAGTTAGAATTTATGATCATTCCATGTCTGCTGACAAGAAGCCAACAATGGGATAGCATTGATCATTAAAACTGGCCAAAAGACATTAAACTCCAGGGGATGTGACCGGGCATTCTAAGACCCAGCCACTCCTCTTGTGCTGACAGTGTCTCTAAAATATGGAAATGTTGAATCATATCCTCTTATGAGAAACAGCTGTGGGGACATGCAGTCTTAGTTTGCCATAGCTAGCTAAGGAAGTAATAGAACTACAACTTAGCAATATGCAGTGTTGGTGAAACAAAGTCTAAGAGTCCTCCTAACTCACTGGGTGAAGGCTGATAAGAAAACTTAAAATATCCTTTATAAGAAAAAAAAAACATTAAGAATATTTGAGGATCTTTGGTTAGAGGCATTGTCTTAGAACACAATGATAAAAAACCTCAGTAAAACTAACCTTAATGTCATGAATACCACCGTCTCTATGAATAATGAAACTAACATCAACTATTTATCCCAGTTTATCAACAGTTTTCTTTTAGATACTATTTGGTTAGTCTGCATTCCATCGCAGATCAACTTTTTACTATCTCGCCACATTTTTGCACTAATCCGCTTTGCTTATGAAGCTAGCTAAATATCATTTTTGTTTATACCTAAGACTCAGTCATTGTGTTTTATTGAGTATTACAGAGGAACAAATCTTCATCTTCAGAAAAATGTTTCTTCATTCATTAAGATATCATCAATCTTTCTTATGAAACAGAAATTAATCAACAGTACTTGTAGTCTTCAAGGATTACTCTGCGGACATTTCATTTTTGATGTGCCTGGAGTCAAGAGTGCAATGCTTCTCATTCTTGTCTGCTGTGCTGCCATAGCTTCTGATATCTACAGCATAGAAATTGCGTTTGTGTCAGATACACGCAACAATATTTAAAGGGAAATTTGCAGTCTCAACAAAATTAAATCTGAGATACTGATTTGAAGATTGTAAAAATTATTTTTTTGTGTTATAATGGTCAAATCTTGAAAATTCAGGTTATTCTGCTCTCAAATTTAGGGCAAATATAATGAAAATATGGAATTGTTCTTGATAAGCTGGATGCTACATATAAAGAGGCAGCATACACATTTATCATGCTACATTCATAAATATCTTCCTAAATTTTTCAGGATTTTAAATTCTACATTTAGTATTAAAATTGATGTCTTTTTTATTAAGCTTGTTAGACTTAGAGAAAGAAACAAAGTTACTTTCAAAAACATTAGTCTCAAAATCTAGTCTTATAAAAGAATGTACCAAGACAGTCAAATAAAAGGTTTATCAAGACACCTAACTCATTAATTTCCATCCTCATTTTCATTTTATATTCTTGCTATTGACAAAGAATATAAGAACTGTATAATCGTCAATTTTAATACTCGATGTCAGTTTAATAATTTGGGATTCATTACCCTGTATCACCTAACACAAACCTGTCTTCAACACAGTTTTTTCAATGCCATCTTCATCATCACAGAGACAGCTGTACACACATTAATTATAGACCTCTACAAAACAGCCAAGTAAGAAAAGAACCTAAACCTTTGTCAACTGGTGTATTTATAGAGAAAATAAGGTACATATTTATAGTGAAAATTCAGCAACAAACATAAATGATCTCAGTTATTTGCAACCATCTGAATGGAACTGGAGTTTGTGATGTGGAATGCAATAATACAGGATCAAAACAAGCTCAGTAATGTAACATCTACAGTGTTAGTATCACAAAATTAAATGTAAGATGCGTGTCATAAATGGATGGAAATCATGTCTGTGAAGGAAAGGGTGTCATTATCACAGACCTATAAGAAGTCTGGTGCAGTATTAGATTGTATACTTCAGAGCAAGATGAATGAAAAATGATTGTATATCCTGTATCTGAAAAAAATCTAAAAGAAATTATTTTGACATTATTTTTATCATAATGTTTGAGAAGATAAATGTGTTAGGCCTTATTTAAACATTAGGTAGTACATAAAATATTCAAATATCACACATAACTCTATTTCTATGCATATTTAATGCTATTTTTATTTACTGTATATCCACTGTGAAATAGCTGCAAAGTAAAATAAAATGAAGAAAATTTTATATTCTAGTTGATGCATTTTTCATCTTCTGAATGGTTGGCAAAATCCTTCTGTGTGTGGAGCCAGAAAAATCCAGAATGAGTAGACTTCTAAATATTGTTGACAGGGGCATGACTGTATCAATAACCTAATCACCACATTCTCACAGGAAAATCACAAAGCCTTCCCACTGTGGTGAGTGCTGGAGGTATAATAAAGACTTCTTGTGGTATATATGTGGATATTGATAATGGGTTCAAAAGTATCACCCCCAGGTATGATAAGAAGATTGCTCCCCTACAGATATTTTATCAACTGAGATTAGCTAACCCTGTCTCTAGTGTCCTTGTTCTATCTGTGTATAATAATCTTACCTCCTTGTTTACCAGTATATGATAACTTTCTTCTTGTTCAGCTGTATATGATAATTCTATTTACCTGTTTACTTCTACTGACTAGATAATATGAGATTTCAGGGTTCTGTGCTTTCTCCATCTGAGACTTCAATTCACTGACATATAGATTTTGTATGAGTCTGTGTATCTGTCTTTCCTTCACTCCTCTGTTACTCCAGTAATGTTTATCCCTGGAGCTGTAGTGGACAGAGAACTTCTGGTAGACACTTATTTATATTTTGACATCTAACATAGTGCCTTTGCTTACCTACTCAAGTTTTCTTTGCTCTGGCTTCTTCATTTTACAGTCTAAAATTTTGGTAAAAAGTAGTGAAAACACAAAAAGAAAAAGAAAGAATTCAAGACCGCACAATTTTGGAGTTCAGTTAAGTACTGATGCTTATTTTTTCCTTTACAAATAATACCAGGACAGAGACCCATATGTTTAATTAAAGGAAAACTTCATATGAAAGTTCATTTACTCATGTACTCAATGACCTAACAAAAAGATAAAAACACAAAGAGTAGAGACTTTTAGAGATATAAACAGGCTAGCATGGTCTTACCCTAAATAGACCCTGCTCCATAACGAAATGAGGAGGGGCACTTACTTTTGATGTTTGGAGTCAGCAAAGAAGATATTCATGTTCTGGAGTTAGCATAGAAAAAACTCATGTTCTGTTTCTCAACAGAAATGGAAAGATCATTTCCCCTCTGACTCACAGGCAGGACATCTAGAGTTCAGGTTCTCATTCTCTCTCTCTCTCTCTCTCTCTCTCTCTCTCTCTCTCTCTCTCTGTGTGTGTGTGTGTGTGTGTGTGTGTGTGTGTGTGTGTTCAATTTTCCTGTCCATCAGATTGGCAAATTCCTGTATTTCTGTAGCATGGCCTTTGACCTATATTTTATGGAATTGTACAAGCCAGAATCCCAAGAATATTCATTCAGGAGAAGGCAGGACCTCATAATCCGTCAGTACAATCTACAGAAAACAATAAATCTCTCTGGGGGCGGGGCAATTTCTTTAATATTATAAAGGCCAACAGAGACAGTTGTTCTTTTTAGCAGAAGGAAGAATGGAAGCCACTTGTACTATTCAAGATGAACAATGTCAGAAAGGTAAAGGGAGCATGCAAGTTGCATTTGGCTGTGGTGTTTCATCATGGCAATAAAAACTCAAGCTCATATTCCTCCATTTATTCCAGAGTGCTGCTTCCCTATATGCCAATATTTGCCCATTAAATGTTGTCATGAGTCTTCCACTGCACATGGCTTTAAGTGCAGCAGTTAGATATAGATCTATTAAAATATGAATTAAGATTCAACTATTTTTTAAAACATTCAGTAATTACATACATCGCAACAAATGGATTGGGGAAAAGCATAAATTCAAAATATCACTGTAAATAACGGGTGGTTATTCCATACATTTTGACGAAATGTTTGTGTAATTATCATTCTATTTATTCATTCTTACATCGGAACAAACATATTATTGTAAGCAGCTTTGGTTACTATGCATCCCATTCAGCATAACTAAAGCATTTTAATTCATGAGAAATTTTTCCATGAGTCACAGGAGAAATGGCTATATATACAATATACATAACTGACTTTTTATAAAAAAAATGTGCCTTTAAAATTAATGATGAAGTAAGCATGTTTTCATTACTAACAAATACAGAAAATAAAGCACATTTCTAAATAAAATAAAATTGTTATTTTAAGATGTTTTTCTAACTAGAAGTTATTCATATCTTCATTAGAATGAAATAATTTACAAAATATTTCTCCGGTATGTCACATTCATCTACATAAAACGCTGGCCTAAAATCTGACTTTTAACTGTGAGTTATTAATTTATTTATTACATTCACAGGGCTGCTATGCACACCTGGTAAATTGTGAATTCAATTGTTCATTTGCCCCGTATTGCATGGTGTGTGACATCTTGAGCAGGCAATTCAATTATGCTTTGGGGGCTGCAGGTGAGAATAAAGGTCCACCTGAGAGGGTTCTCAAGCTTTGGCTCAGTGACAGAAATAATCAACATCTGGTATTCCACCCTTTTCTATTCAAACTATATTTTTATATTAAAATTGCACATAGAAAACATAAAGTTATTCTGCATTTTAAGCCTCAGGAAAAGTATCACATTGCGTCCTATACAAACATAACACTGCTGGCTGGGTGGTGTCATTTTGGGATTCTGTATGTGAAGTGACAACCAGAGAAACATGACTCCATTAAATGTCATTATGTTCTATAAAATGTGACACACTGATTGAAAGAAAAACAGTAATTTTCAAACTTCATTCATATATCCGCTGAAAGAAGTTATTCCTCGCTTTGTGTTTTTCACAATAAGCTTGACAATTTGGGGCAATATATACTTGATTACAGCATATTTTAACTTTATGTGAGTTATAAATCAAATACACAGAAATATATGAATGTTGCTAAAAGAAAATGAAGCTGAACATTCCTAGGCAAACCATATCTCATGATGCAGAAGCTAAAGAATTTCATTTTCTTGAGAAAGTACATAAAACTCCCCTAATGTTTTGCCACCTTGGAGAGCAGTTAGTCCTTGTGAACAATGGAAAAGGAAGATATAATGCTAATACTCATAGTTAAATACCTAAAAAGAGAGCACAGCTCATCCCCAGAGAAAAGTCCACATACATTTTTGCTAAAGATTGACCCAAAGAAACCAAGGAATTTTTATACTTTTCATTTAGAAGTGATAGACAAGTATAATCCAGGTGTTTCAAATTATTTTATTTTACTGAAAATAAAAGTTGCTCAGTGTTACTACTCTGTGATGTAGCAGTATGTAATCTAGACTATGCCTAATGCCTTCCTGATGCCACATTCAGGCTACCACATGTATGCTCTCGTTGCCAAGAGTTGGACATTTTTAAATATGACTGAAAGTACCAACAAATATTGCTCAGATCTAGTGCTTGGAGTCACATATTTATATATGACTTATATGATGGCTGTAATGTCATCACAAATTTTATAATTCAAAGGCAATTTTTACTCCTTCATCTGATCATTTATTTTCATCCTGATTTAATATTTTAATCCTCATAAGTTTCATTTTTCCTAACTATCATTCTTTCACTCTCAATAGTTCTTACACACCCCACAATCTACTAATCATTTTTCTTGATGAAGGGGATTTGTTTTATATATTTTCATTTATTTACAAAGAACAACTTTCAAAAATATTGTAGAAACCAAACAATAATTTTCTATTAAAAATCAGTGAAAAATTCACACATTCTTGATACCTAAATTTTTAATCAAACAATTTTATTTGATCTACTATACCAATTTTAGAGGTCACATCATAGAGGATACTATCATGAGTAATTTTATGTTGACTGTCTTAGGGTGACTACTGCTATGATGAAACACCATAACAAAAAAGCAAGCTGGGAGGAAAAGGGTTTACTTGTTTTATACTTACACATCAGTCTATCATTGAAGGACGTTAGGCAGGAACTCATACAAAGTAAGGCACTGGTTGCAAGTGCTGATACAGAAGCCATGGAGGAATGGTGCTTACTGCTTTGCTCTTTCTCACAAAACACAAGACCATCATCTCAGGGATGGTGCTGTCCACAATGGGCTGGTCCTATTCCACCCCTACTCAATAAAATGCCCTCCAGCCAGATCACATGGAAGCATTTTCTCAATTGAGGTTCTCTCCTTTCAGATGTCTCTAGATTGTGTCAAGTTGACATAAAACTAGTTGCACAGTGACCAAATTTCACAAAGCCTTGTCTGAATCTCTGATAATCTCCATAGAAAGCTTCCATAAATGGAAGTGGTTGATTTATCATGGTGAAATGTGACTAAAGTATTTTCATTCTAAACTTCACATAGGAAAAAAGAACCATCAATTCCTGTACCTGTTTTTCAATAAAATACTTATTAGAATATTTAAATTAGCAAATGTCAGCTTTTGCCTTTCAGAACTTCCAACACAATAGTAAGAGTTAATCTGCACAGAACATGAACACAGTGAATTAAGCTTTCAGTTCTTTTTGGCTTTGAATGTTTTCTTAACAGATTAGATTACACTCTAACTGTCTCCATCGGTAATAGTTCCATGGTCCAAGCTGAGTGAAGAACTAAACATCAGAGAGCTGCAGTAGAAACAGTGAGGGTCCAAAAGGTCTGTAATAGTGACAGAGAAGTACGTTGAGAGTAGGGAAAGGTCCCAACCCTTGTGAGGCTGTGGGGCATGATGTAATTTGAGCAATAAAATGCTCAGAAAAGATTGTGCATCTCAGATGAGACTGGGCAGCACCTAACAGGACCCAGACTAAGGTAAAGATAATAAATAGCAGCACTTTCTTTTAGAATGCCCTGATAGGGTGGCTACCCCACTCTGTAGCAACAGGCATATCTAATGAGTACCTTTTCCATTACTCCTCTAATCTGGTGATTTCCTGTGGATCCAAACAGATTTTCCACAAGTTGTATTCTTGAATTTGTTATGCGTATAAACATTTGTAACATTTTGTCTGAACTATGTTTATGACTATGATTGCAGCAAGCATGTAATTTCTCAAATACAACATTCATGTAGTCAGTTCAACCATTCACATAAGCAATCAGTGAAAGGTTTGATATAAAAATAAGAATTTTTCAATAAAAAAAAGTCACATTATATCTTAGTCTTTGTTCCATTGCTGTGAATGATGCCACAACTAAGCCACTCTTCTAAGAGAAAGAACTGGGGGCTTGTTTGAGCCTCAAAGGTGAATTCCATGATCATTATAGAGAGAAGCATGTCAACACTCAGTCAAACATGGTCCTGGAGAAGTGACTGAGAGGTCTACAACCATATCCACAGGCTCGAGGGAAAGAGGCTGGGCCTGGCATGGTCTTTGAACTGTCAAAGCTCATGTCCAATTGACACACTCCCTCCAACAAGTCCATACCTCCTTATCCTTCTAACCCTATCAAAGAGTTCCTTCCACTCTCTGGTGACTATTTGTTCAAATGTAGGAGTCTATGGAGGCCATTACTTAAAACACTGCATTCCATTCCCTGGTCCCCATAGGCTTGTAGCCATATGAAAAATTCATTAATAGACAAAACTGTATTCAGACCAACTTCA
Source organism: Ondatra zibethicus (assembly GCA_004026605.1). Taxonomy (NCBI): domain Eukaryota; kingdom Metazoa; phylum Chordata; class Mammalia; order Rodentia; family Cricetidae; genus Ondatra; species Ondatra zibethicus. Next base: position 933 of record PVIU01011655.1, on the reverse strand, counting down.
AAAGTCACCATAGTCTATCACAGTATCAAATGTAGGCAGAATTTTCCTGTCCTGACCACTTGTTCTTAAATAACTGATACAAAGGGTTAATATTAATTACAAATGATTGGCTGATGGCTCAAGCTTGTTACTACCTAACTCTTACATGTAAATAACCAATATTTCTTATCTGAGCTTTGCCATGTGTCTCACAACTTGTTATCTCAATTCTGTACCTTATGCTTACTTGGCGGCTGGCTGGCTTCTCTTTTCTCAGGCCCTTTTCATCCTGGTATCTTTGCTTTGAATTTCTTGCCTAACTTTATTCTGTCTTGCTATAGGCAATCAGCTTTTTTATTTACCAATGAAAGTAATTTATATTAACAGTGTACAGAAGGATTATTCTACAGTATTCAGTACTGTCTAAATTTCAAAGTCTATTCTGAGACTCATGGAAATTTCTTAAGTGTAATCCCCCATAAGTCAAAATAAAACAGATCACATTACTTCAAGCATAATATATATATATATTATCATTCCAAAAGGGAGGGAAAGCCAACATAGTAAGAAAACGCTGTACCAAAGCAAGACCAAAACCCAGTTGGGCAAACTCCAAATTCTGTGTCTCCATGTCTGGTGTCAAAAGTTTCTTTGGATTTTCAACTACTTTTAGCTTTAGTGACGGCAACATACTTCTCTATTTTGGACTAGCTCCACACCCAGTCTGCAATTTCCTTGTGAGTTAATTCACTACTATGATTCTCAAACATCATGGGGTGTGCAACACAATCCAGGCTTTCCCTAAACAGCTTCATGCAATGGCTTCTCTGGGCCTCCATGCAGGCACACTCTTGCCACACACCTGGCCTCGGTGTCTGGTGTCTTTCCTACAATCACTTTCCTGCATCTTTGACACTAAGGCCTAAACCAGAAGACCAAGACTACCAAGTTCTA